>JANHZU010003997.1:67260-81140 GCA_032468055.1 Acrochordus granulatus
GCTTCTTATTGCCAAATTTAGGCTGAAATTAAAGAAAGTAGGGAAAACCACTATGTCATTCAGGTATGACCTCAGTGGTATCCCAGTGATACAGTGGAGGTGAGAAATAGATATAAAGGATTAGATCTGACAGACAGAGTGCCTGAAGAACTATGAACAGAGGTGTAACATTGTACAAAAAAAGATTCCAAAGAACAAAAGTGCAAGAAAGCTGCTGTCTGATGAGGCTTTACAAATAGCTGAGGAATGAAGGAAAGTGAAAGGCAAGGGAGAAAGGGAAAGATATACTAAACTGAATGCAGATTTCCAGAGAAGAGCAAGGAAAGATAAGAAGGCCTTCTGAAATGAACAGTGCAAAGAAATAAAGAAAAACAATAGGCTAGGAAAGACTAGAAATCTCTTCACGAAAATTGAAGATGTAAAGGGAATGTTTCATGTAAAGATGAGCATGAAATATTATAATAATAATAATATAGCACACTATATTAATAGTGTGCTGTATTTTAAATTTTGTGATTTTGCCTTAGTCTATAAACAAATGAATACAATTAATATGTGGGCAATCTCTGTTCAACTGGTATATACAGAATTTGTCATTACAAAGCTTTTCATTATATCAGGTTTAAATTCTAAAAAAAAAGGTTTAGCATAAGGGAGCTGTTAATTTGTATTTGTTGCCAGTATTGCTGTCAACACATAGGATGTTAAAACAATGAGTGAATGGCTGATGACATATGCTCCTTGTCCTGACATAGTCTTGTCACAGTCTTTTACTAATCTGTCAAATTCTAGAAATTCAAGCTGAACAGTATTTTCTCCCTCATAAAATGACTTGTGCTGTCAAATCATCATTGAAATCATCCCTTTAAAAAGTTGATGGCATTGCTGTCATCTTGCTGACAGTACATTGAGTGCTTATATTTATATTTCACCTGCTTATATTTATATTTCACCTGTATGGTTCTAAAAGGAGAGATTACTGAAACTAAGTACCACTAGTCAAAGGATTCTGGATGTGATGCTGTTGTTTGTGAAACCCAGTTTCAGGAATACTTCACGAAGCTTTTCAAGAAGAAGCAAAAGCTTCTCACTCTTTTTTGAATTTGCCATTTACTTGTGTATTGTTAACAAGAACTGGAAATGAACTGTCTAGTGGAACATTTTCTTTCTAATGTCTAATGATGGATTCTCTGTTATTGGCCCTGACCCCTTGAGACTTAGCTTCTTGCTTCTGAAACCTGAATATTCACAAATCTATGAATATCTGTGCATGTAGATTAAACATTATACACATTACAGTTTGTATACCCTTTGCTATACCTTTCAACTGATAGACTATATTAACTCTTGTTTGACAAAATTCCATTTCAGTACACATGATTGACTGTCAAACCTGTAGACATCAATTAAAACTACCTATGTATATTTTACTTAAAGAGGAAAAAAAGTGATTAGGCAAGAACTAATATGTGTGTGTGTGAGTGAATAAATATTTAGAGAAAAATTATAAGAAATACTTTGACTAAAAGACAAAATATGAGCCAGTAAAGATTCTGTTCAAATGTTGACATGTTGACGGACATTAATAGGGATTATAAGCTGCCAATTGCAAGATTGGTGATATATATTTAACAAAATAAATTCAAATACTTGTGTCCTGATTAGATTTATCATATTTTAGTTTGTCATGTTATCCATTAAGGGAACAGTCATATTGTCAGTTATCAGTGGTTTTTGTTGTGGAATTAAAAAAAAAAAACCCTTCAGCTCCCACTCAAGACACAAAGGAAATAAATACAACTTGTTTTTCACTAGAAGTATTTGTTTACACTTTTCTGATGATTTGCCAAAAATAATTGATTCAGGGATACTTAACTTTCTAAGCTCATAAACAAAATCACTGAAATCTTCTTCAGGCTTCTCAGATATTTAACCACTTCATTGCACTTAAAAACCCCTGGGAGTTAAGAAGGTGATATGACAGCAATTTTTCTGAACAGGTGGTTTTTTCCAACAGTTGAGATCATGCTTCTAAGTAATGCATGCACAAAGAAACAGGTTTCAGAAGCAGGAAGCTAAGTCTCAAGAGGTCAGTGGCAATAACAGAGAAAAGACAAGAATTTTAGTCCCACCAGTTATGTAGTTCAGAAAAGGCCAGGTTTGATCCGCAAGCTCCGCATGACTGGGTGAGCGCCCATCACTTGCCTCAGCTCCTGCCTACCCAGCAGTTCAAAAGCACGTGAAAATGCAAGTAGATTAAAGGGGACCTCCTTCGGAGGGAAAATTGCTGGTAGGCAAATCGATGGAGGAGCGACTCGGCGCAACGGAACACCGAAGTCGGTGCAGAAAAAAAAACACCTCACCTTTCCCAGGGGTGGAGCAGGAGTCTCGGAGGACGCCCTGGATATGAACATCACCGGTCAGCTGAGGGTGGCGGGGTAAAATAAAAAGAAAAAATGTATAATCCCTAATTTATGTAACCTGCCAAGAGTCTCCGGAAATTGGCGGCATAGAAATATGATAAATAAATAAATATTCATAACACAATCATAGATTATATGATGAAAATCTTACATGAAATCTTTTCTTTGCTGAAAAAAATAGTATAGAATATATATGGTGGGTTTCTCCTTTATCCTGTATGATAATTCTTTTAGCTATAACTCTGTAAGAAGTGTCCATAATTCTTAATATAAAAGAGGTCCCATATATTAGGCTCAAATGAAATTTTTAGGGAGTATTTTTATGGAGGATCATTTTAACATATTTTTATCAAGAAATTACTTTTAAGAATCCATACTTAAATCCTGCTTTGATTTTATTTTTGTAAAATACAATCATAAAAGGCAATCGTAAAAGACAATATTGCCAAATCTGTATACTAATTACTCCTAAACAACAAAACCACCTGGATTAAATAAAATCCAGCATCTTCTTGAAGATTTATCTGTGATTATTTATCAGCAGTGATTACATTGGTAGATAGTTTATCAAAATTAATTCCAATCCTGCCCCTAATGCATTTTTAAAAATGAGCATGTCATCTGTAAACAAATGCATTATAGGCATGTTCTGTTTTCATATCAAGATCTTGACCATAGTATTCTCTGATAATATTTCAAGCAAAACAAACAATTTTCTAGTAAATTACAGACTCTCTGGACTACAGTGGTGCCTCACAAGATGAGATTAATCCATTCCGGAAGGACTCTCTTAGCGCGAAATGCTCTTAAAATGAAACGAGATTTCCCACAGGAAACATTAGAAAATCGGACGATCTATTCCATGCCCCAAAAATATTCACCAAAAAATCATTTTCAGTGGAATTTGATATAGAAATGATTGTCCCTAACATCTAAAACAAGTAACCATGATTAACACAGGATATAAAGCAGAAATAGAGCAAACTAACCAGCACTTACGGATCTGCTTCGAGGCAGATTCTGGCCTCGGCTGCTGCTTGCTGGCTCAGAGGATCTGCTGCCGTCACTTTAAAAGGGCCTTTTCCCTCAGTTTTTCCGGGCGTCATGGGTGGTTCAAAAAGCTTCTTGCCTCGGAGAAATGACAAGGGGGAATTTCTGCTTTATTTTGGACAAGGACAATTTCTGCTTTATTTTGTGTGTGTGCGCGTGCACATGCGATATTGAGAATATCCCAGAGAGGAGGGGGAGAGGACTTCCTGGATGGAGAATCTGGAGTCTCTTGAATGCTTTTCACTTAATTTACGCTGGTTACGCAGCGAGAGAGAGCTCTGTTGTGAGATTTCCCACGTGAGCTCATTGCGTGGTGCTCATTGCGATCAGGAAAGTCAACCTGCTGCCATGTGTCAGCATAGGCAGAACGCACGCGCGCATGCTGCCACCTGTATGGGAATGGAGTAAACTGCACATGGCAGAGTCAGCCGAACGCGTGCACACACTTGCTGCATCAGCAGAACTCTCACACGGGGTTGCCGCCTGTGCAACAATGGAGTAAAGCTCGCAGTAGAGTTGGCAGAATGCATGTGTGCGCTTGCCATATCGGCAGAACTCTCACACGGAGTTGCTGCCTGAACGAGAAATACAGAGCAAGCTGAGCGATGATGCACAAGTTATCGCGCAAAGTTTGCTTGTCATGTGAGTCGCGACTCATCTAGCGGAATAAATATGATTAAAATTTTTTGCTCGTCCTGTGAGTTTCACGTCTTGTGAGTTAGTCGTCTTGTGAGGTACCACTGTATTTCTTCAGCTTTGATATTGCTTCCTTCCATTGTATGAAAAAACCAAAGACTTAAACCTGCTTTGATTAAATCTTTAGAATATCATCTTTTTTAGGGTGGAAACACCAACCAAATATTGTTTTTGACCCATAGTGTATATTGAGAGCCAATGTCATATAGTGGTTAAGGTGATGGACTTGAACTGAGATTTGTGGCAAGTCAGTCTCTCTCAGCTGAACTTTCCTTACAAGGATATGGTTGTGGGAAAAATTGGAGGAGGAAGTATAGTCTGTCTTGAGCTCCTGATAGTATTACACACACATATGTACACACACACACATACATACAGTCATGTGAAAAAGAAAGTACACCCTCTTTAAATTCTATGATTTTTCATATCAGGACATAGTAAAAATCACTTGGTCCTTAACAGTTACTAAAAGTAGGTAAATACAACCTCAGATGAACAATAAAACATGACATATTACTCCATGTCATCATTTGCTTTACAAAAAGAAAGCCAAAATGGAGAAGCCATGTGTGAAAAACTAAGTACACCCTTACTGCTTCCATGGGTACGAAGACACTAAGTAGCAGCCAGGTACTACTAATCAAATGCCCTTGATCAGTTGATCATCAACAAGTGTGACTACCTCTATACAAGCCTAAGTTTTAGCAGTTTGCTGGAGTTTGGGTTAACACAATGCTAGAGAGTAAAGACATAAGCAGTTATCTTAGAGAAGCAATTGTTGCTGCCCATCAATCTGGGAAGGGTCAGACCGTGCAATGCTCAGAGAAAAGGTTGACCATGCAATGCTTAGAGAAATTGCAAAAATCCAAGTTACATTTCAGACTCATCAGACCTCAGTTAACATGTGAATAGACCTCAATTTAATAGTTAAAATTCATGACAGTACAATTAGAAAAAGACTGAACAAGTATGGTTTGTTTGGAAGGGTTGCCAGGAGAAAGGCTCTTCTCTCTAAAAAGAACATGGCAGCATGGCTTGGGTTTGCAAAGTTCTATCTGAACAGATCACAAGACTTATGGAAGACTGTCCTTTGGACAGACAAGAGTGAAGTGGAGATGTTTGGCCATAATGCACAGTACCATATTTGTGAAAACCAACACAGCATGTCAGTACAGAGATTTCATACAGGTCAAACACAGTGGTGAAGGGGTGATGATTTGGGCTTTTTTTTGCAGCCACAGGATCTGGGCACCTTGCAGTCATTGAATTGACTATGAACTCCTCTGTATACCAAAATATTCTAGAGTCAAATGTGAGGCCATCTGTCTCACAGCTAAAACTTGGCTGACATTGGATCGTGCAACAGGACAATGATCCCAAGCACTTCAGCAAATATAAAACAGAATGGCTGAAAAAGAAAAGAATCAAGGTGTTGCAATGGCCCAGTCTCAATTCCAATGCTGTAGAAGAACATTAGGAGAGCTGTATATAAACAAATGCCCACAAATCTCAATGAATTGAAGAAATGTTATAAGGAAAGTGTGCCAAAATTCCTCCACAAAAATGTGAGACTGATAAAGTAATACAGAAAATGATGACTTCAAATTATTGCTGCTAAAGGTGGTTCAACAAGCTCCTGAATCATAAGGTGGACTTAGTTTTTCACACATGGCTTCTCCATATTGGCTTTCTTTTTGTAAACCAAATGATGCTCTGGTGTGATATGTCATGTCTTGTTATTCATCTGAGGTTGTATTGACCTACTTTTAAGAACTGCTAACGACTGGACGATTTTTACTATGTCCTGATATCTAAAACTATATAAGAGAGTGTACTTTCTTTTTTACATGACCATGTGTGTATGTATATAAAGAACAATAATGCTGTCTTTACTAGTTGAACAGGGAATTATATCTATTTTGATAGCTCCCATATATCTGCAGGTGGCAGGCTCCAAGGAGGACCTCCTTTTTTGTGAGGGAATGCTGAAATCTTAGAAGTGAAAGTACATAGTTTCTACCTGCTGCAAGTGAACTATTTAATCATGAGGTGCAAATTTGAGGTGAGAATTAGTAGAGAAGGGAATTGTTAGATGATATAAATTCTAAATGTTTGTGAAAATCAAACACCTTGAAGAAACTTCAAATAAAATAGAAGATTTTGCATGTTCACCTGTCACATTAATGAATATTTTAATTCTGTGCAATTTTCCAAACACCACCAGTAATTAGAGGATGGAGATATTTTTAAAATCCAACTCTTAAGTATGTCTTAATGGTATAATTTTTTTCATAGTAATGTACTGTTTATGATTTCCTATCACTTTATATATCTATACAAGAAAAGTTTTAAAATATGTACTAACATTCTAATATTCCTTTTTTTAAAATATCACCATAGTATATAGTGGAATGTCATGGCAACACACTACTTCCACAATTTTTGGGCATGTATCGGCTTACTGTTGATGGAATTGAAGTGTATATGATTGTTACAAGAAATGTATTCAGCCATCGTTTATCTGTTTATAGAAAATATGATTTAAAGGTGAGCACTTTTTTTCTATGGTCATTAGAGTAGTTCAGTTAATAGCACCCTCAAAAAAGGAAGGAAGGAAGACCGGCCGGCCGGCCTATTAGATACTTTAAAGGCTAGTAATTATAGTGCATTAAAATATTTCAGCAAATGATTTTTTGAGCTGTGTTTATTAAAATAGTGTTTGTGGTTTATCCAACAAAACCTTTTATGGAAATAACATAATTTAGCTACATTGTGTGTTAGAAAATAAGTGACTGGGCAGAGAAATGCTAGCTGAAGCAGCTAAGTGCTAATGCTTTCAGTCAGAGCCATTTGAGAGGTTAAAAAAAATATCAGTTATTTTATCCTTAATGCATTTTGTAGGTTGCTGTATTCTGCACACAGATTTTTTTTATAATGAATAGAAGTATTGCAGTAGCTTAAAGTAGTATCATATGTCATTTAATATTTAAAACTATTTTAGCAAATAACTAAAAAGCCATACCAAGCAATTTATATTTTTGTCACCTCTATCAAACATATTTTAGATGGCAGTCTTACATCCACTTACCTGGGAATAAGCTTTATTTATGTTAATAGGGCTTCTGAGTAGATATAGAGGGGATTATGCAGTTGTTGTTTAAAAATTGACTGGTTTAAATTAGTTTATCATATCCTGCCTCATGTTCTTAGGGTTAGGAAGTGGGATGAATCAATAAAAATACCCTTTTCAGTACTTGAGATTGATTGGCTCCTGTCACATAGACTTCAGAGTATTTTATTTTAAGTGATTAATGCACAGTATGTTAACATAATAAAAATATTGTGTTTTCACATATAAGTTTTTAAAAGAAGTTCACATTTGTTAAAATACACTGATATGACTGCAGACTGTAGAATGTGATAGCTTGGTCTCTAGAATATAAATGAGTCATGTTTTATTGGCTTGCATTCTTTTAAAAATATAATACATGGCAGCTTACCTGGCTGTTTTAAAAAAGCAAGTATCAAATTTATTTCACATCCTTAAATTAAATGTGCCATATAGAGCTCTCAATACTGTAGAATTTCTGTTCTTCCATCAAGCATGAATGAGGAATTATACCTAAGCAACATGTTTAGTTCATGAACCTATAAATAATATAGAGCTTAAAGTCATTTCATAGATGCATCCTAGAATTCACTAGTAAAAGTTTGCTATAAGGTTCCTAGAGGAAAACTAGGCTCTACAAGTAGTCCTCAACCTACAACCATTCATTCAGCAACCATTTAAAGTTATAATGATGCTGAATGAATGATGGTTATAACCAGTCCTCAGAGTTATGTGGTCATAGGATTGTAATCTGGGTGCTTGGCAACCAATTTTAATTAGAATTGTTTTTAAAACAGATGAAAGGTAAGCATAGAAAAAAATAGAGAACAAAACTAAGAAAAACTGAAAATGTAAAGTGCAATAGATAAAAGAAGAAAAAGAAAAAATTTAAAGCAACAACTTCTGATCTTCCTTACAAATTACAAGTTACGAACATGTTTATTGCCACTCCTTCATCATCAAGGTCATAAGTCATTTCTTCCAATATTCAGCCATTTTCAATCAGCAAATTAGAAATCATCAAACCATTTTTAGAAATTTTCAGCAAAGTAATCCATGAAGGGTTTCTGGCCTTGATGGGTCTGAACGAGCCGCTTATTATTTGACCCCAGTCAGGTACAGGCAATCCTCAGTTAACGATCATTCATTCGGCAACCATTTGAAGTTATGGTGGCACTGAACAAATGGCATTTAAACCAAAGTTGCAGCTGTTGAAAAGCCCACACAGTCGCATGATCAAAATTCAGGCATTTGGTGGCAGCCTCCACCTCACAACCACAGAGGTAACTACTGTCACATGCCCATCTTACTGCCCTCTCTGCCCTTTGGCTGCCTTGCGTAGTGGCGCTCCTTGGCACTGGCGGCAGCTGCAGCGGTGCTGGGACTGAAGTAGAGGCCCAGGCCGTCAGCATCTCAGCTGGCAGCCATCGTCCCTGGGCTTCCACTTCAGCCCTGGTACCACCGGCGTGTTCATCGCTGCTGAGGAGCGTTGCCTCAGTCCCACGCCGCGGCAGGCACAAAGCAACTAGGAACACGGCACGAAGCTTCTGCCGCACCCATTTGACCGTCACTGTCTTCTTTCTCCAGTCTGCCCCTACGTGAACCAACTGCTGGCCACACCAGCCTTCTTCCCAAGGCCAGACATGCCATTCTCCCAACTGCGTGTGCCCTCACATGCTTTGGAAAGCCTTGACTTTATGGCTGCATCACTTAACATTGCCATCATGAACCAAAAATGCCAGCAGAAAAATTACGGTTTATTTTTTAAACTCTGTAATGATGCCATTTATGAACAATATTAAATGAGAGCTAAGTGCCCCCCAAAATTTTTACCACCAGTTTTGAAAACTAGGATAAGAGTAAAATAAAACTGTATTATTTTAGGTAAATATATTACCATTTTAATTTCTGAAGCTGCAGTTCTTTATTTTAATTAGCATAGAATATTACATTTTACTATTCTCCCATCATATGAATACTTAAAATATTTGACAGGTATTTAACTGGTTAATTGATCTCTAATAATAATTTGGATTCATTTTACAATAAACTGTATGTTTATTTTTTTCAATACACACTAAACACCATTTTGAAATTAGCTACAGTTCAGATTAATCCAGGCCAGGGGGACAGGTGGGTGAGTGGATACATGCTTACACAATGCGGACACCTGTGCACACATTGTAAAACAAGATAACAATTGTTAATAAGTACCAGTACTTTGAATTCCTTCCAGTGATCTATGAAAAACCACTTCAACATTCATGTTTTGAACTGGTTGAAATTTAAGTGAGAGTTACAGAAGCAGCTTAATGAATGTAATAGTTTATAATAATTATGTGTGGTTTCTTCCAGAGCATTGTGAACAGAGGCACACTTCTTCTACCCAGGAATGGTTGTAATAGCTGACATACTAGTAGCTAATGGGCTCCAGATGCATATAGTTAGTAGAAGAAAATAGTAATAGGGATAGGAAAATCCAAATCTCCATAAAGATAATTTTATTATCTTATAATATTATCTATAATATATTATAGATAATATATTATCTATATTAATCTAGACTGTTTGAATTGTAATGTTATGTTTGTAACGCAGGATAGTAATTGAATGAGTTTAGAATATATTCTCTTTGGCTGCTGCTGAAAACATTTCTGTGAGTCTGTCCTTCAATATTGTTCTAGTAATAAAATGTGCTTGTTTTTTCTTCCAGGGCTCAACAGTAGCAAGAGAAGCTAGTGACAAAGAAAAGGTGTGGCAAAGTTATATTTATATACTTAGTCATCTGCCTTCATCTTGTAAGAAATAGCATATTTGTTAGTTGTGAAATATTATTCTTCACTTCTTCATGAGTGCAATTTTACACTGTGTAATGAGCATAAGACACACTGAACTCAAATTAAAATCGAACACACATTGGGCTCCATTTCTTATTGGTGGCATATTGCATCTGTTATGATTTCTCTTTAATCAAAGTTTACAGATTTCCTTAGGCTGTAACTTTAACTTTTTGTAAGTGACCTTAGGAATCTGCTAAAGAATGAAGTTTAAATAATAATGAATATAAATAATACTAAATTATTCCAGCTATTGTCAAGGAAAGTACTGTATATTAATATTTATTTCAGTTATAGGTCTGAAATACACCCCTCAGAGATTTAGCAAAAATACTAAAATTCAGGAGCTATAAATTAAAAACACCTATTGCAATTTAATGGGGACAGGACCAATTATTTCAGTAATGTTTTAATATCAAAATTTTAAAGCTATTACAGTTTTTGAAATCTTCATTTATACTGACCTAAAATGGTCTTCGTCAATCTGGTTCTCTCCAGATATGTTTGGATCACAATTTTTGGAATTCTCAGCCAACTTTACCTGGATTGTTGTTCCAGCACTTTAAGACTACATGACATTGGAGAAGGCTGAGCTGAGTGTTGTGGAAGAACCAGTTAAACTGAATCCAAAAATGATGACTTGCTTGAAAAGTAGAAACCCAAAGTCTATTTCCAGTCATGAAGATGTACAAACTATTACACGATTGTAGGAAAATATTAGCAACTGTTTTACTTCTGACAACCATGATGGGTTTTTTCTTTCCACTGTGACAGTTGATAGTTATAACATTGACTTTATAAAACACGACTTTAACATACCAACTTCTTGGGTTAAAGAAGTCATCAATTTTTGATAGCTAATGCTTTCGCTTTTTTTGCTTAATTTCTGTAGTGAATTATGTAGATTACACATGACTAATTGGAGTTTATTTATTTATTTATACACATATTTCTATGCCGCCAATTTCTGAAGACTCTTGGTGGCTTACATAGGTTAGCAATTTATACATTTTTATGTGTAAACTAATCCCACCCCCCCTGCTGGCCGGTGTAATGTTGCTTCTGGGCATCTCCACATTTCTGCTCCGCCCTAGCAGGAAGGTGGGTCGCCTTCACCTCGTCACTCATTCCGCGCCGCTTTCCCTCTCGCCGCTCACCTCGACCAACCCGCCAAAGCCGGCCAGCACCCACCGAAGTGGTACCTGATTTTATCTACTCGCCAGTTGTAATGTGCTTTCGAACTGCTGGGTGGGCAGAAGCTGAGGCGAGTGACGGGAGCTCACCCCATCATGCGGAGCTGCTGACCGAACCTGCCAGAATGCTGGAATGCTGGCCTATTCAGGTCGGCATAACTGGCGGCACTAGTCTGCTGCTCCACCGCACCTCCTATTGACTATTGACTCAGTAAGCAGGACACAAAATAAAAGCCTAAAATTACCAGAAAGCAAATTCTAGCTGAATTTTAGGAACAAAATCTCCTAACAGTGAAAGCAATTTGTGATGAACACAGTAATTAGGTGAGCGCCCCTTCACTAATAAGCTCAAGAAAAGACTGGACACCCATTATTGTGTCCCTGCAATAATAAAGGAACTGGATTCAATGGTATAACCGGGCCCACAATTAAAGATTACAATTTTAGTAGTGCAAAAATAGACTGAGTGGGCATGGCTTTGTGCACTAGCTGTTCATAGAATTTAACAGATTGTTTTTCCATCTTTATATATGCCCCAGTTCTGTATCCTGATTGGGAAATAAAGCACTTCCTGGCTACCATGCGAAAAGCAAGTGTTCAATAGAAGGCAAAATCGATACTGAGTCTTCTTTATTTCCAGTGCACTTTGCTTATTAATTCTGACAAGCTAGTTAAGAAAATATTCAGGACATTTATCTCTTCACATAAGGCCTCAGATCAGGCCTGAAAATCAGAATAAACAGCTTCAGGCATCAAGAAGCATATGGACACAAACCTGCAAAAAAAAAAAAGAGGGGGGAAGATAACTGCCAGAAAAGAGAGGTGGTGGTTTCTAACTCTCTTGCTTCTTGGGATAAGACTCTACACCCTGATTTCATGTGACAAACTTCTATTCTCTGAAATTGGTTCTTTTTGTAGCTTATCAAGTCCAGCTAAATAAATCACTTCTCTTAACAAAGAACATGTTATTTTAGTCAATTCCATGGATAGCTTGTTTTCACTTTTAAGTCTATACTGCTTCCAAAAGAAAGACATTTGCATAAATTATTGTTTATAATACCTCCTTTCTTTTAAAATACATGCAGGAAAAGCCCTGAAAGTTTTACAGCTACAGAGTCAGAATGAAATGCTACCATTTTAAGACTGCAGAATAGACTGTCTTCTAAAAGTGGCCTATGATGAAATCCAGATGTTGCTGAACTAGGGACATAATATCTGCACTTAAATATTAATCAATGATCATAGATTAAAACAAATCACCTCTCACTGAGCATTACAATATAAAAATAGAAACCATGCAATATTCCAACTTGAAGCATATCTAAATGAACAGATTCAGTTGTTATAAACAATAGTGAGACAATCAAGAAGCCTTATCAGCTCTAAGCCTTACATCTCAAATTGTTCAGTATATCTTACCATCATGGACACTACAAGATTTAGATGACCATTCTGTTGCATTCTTGGGAGCAAGCCCACATTGGACTTAAAAGGTCCTATTTCTGAGGAGTTATGTAAAGAAAGCACACGCTTAGTAAGAGGAATTCCTATATCTGTGAAATACCCAAATTGTTTACAAATAAGCAGTAGACTATCTTCAAATGCCAGTATTCTTATACATATATGTCTGTGTCTTCTGTTCTCACAAAGTCAGTGTTCTTATTATATCCTCACAAAAACAAAACAAAAGATTCTAGGGCTTTCAGAAGGAATTGGATGCTAGAACAGCTGTCCTTATAGTTTCCTGGTGCTTCAGAAACACAGTCTATCTAGTTTTCAAAGCTTAAGCATTCCTTAGAAATATTTTCTAAATATGCTGTGAAGAGCTACATGGAAGTTGCTTTCAAGGGTAGGAAACCTCACTAAAAACTTAATTGAAGACTGCCCTTTAAAAAGATTAGCTCATTTCTAGGGAACTGTGTCCAGAAGGAAATACACATACAAATCATTCCTGAATAAGGAATGTTGGCAGGCATCCTCTTTATTCTTCCATGCGGCATTGGCTCAAATGGAGTAGTCAGAATGTTTATACAGAGAGTTGGATAAGGGGGAACAACAGGAGCATTTCAGATCATTCTCCTTGACAAACAAACCTGTTGCTAACTGAAAATAAGTTCCAGACTTGATTTATTCATCTTTTAGAAATTATCTTCATTACTTCCTGAAGGTGCTAAATTGCCTATGATTGTCTAAGACAGCTGCAAAGAATTTTAATATTTGTATTTAACATACATGGAAGACCATAAAAGGTAAGTTTTCCCCTACCAGTCATATCCAACTCTAGGGGGTGGTGCTCATCTCCATTTCACAGCCGAAGAGCCAGCGTTACTGAAATACATTTTGTGGTCATATGGCTGGCCTGACTATATGCCGAGGTGCACAGAACACTGTCACTTCCCATCGAGGTCTCTATTTATCTACTTGCATTTTAACATGCTTTCAAGCTGCTAGGTTGGCAGGAGCTAGGCAGGTAATGGAATTTAATAACCCCATTATGAGGTGGCTCTTGGTCTTGAATTTTGGCTGCTGACCTTCCAGCTAACAAGCCCAGCATCTTAACCATTAGGCAAAT
>JANHZU010003997.1:83455-93484 GCA_032468055.1 Acrochordus granulatus
TAACAAGACCTGGCAATGGCTAAGAGCAGTAAAATTCAAGGAAGAGACAGAAGGGCTAATTCTGGCAATAAAGACCAAGTGTTAAGAGCAAATGTATATAAGGCTAAAATTGAGAAGACAACGACAAACAGCAAATGCCGCCTCTGCAAAGAAGCTGAAGAAACAGTGGACTACCTAATTAGCTGCTGATTGCACAAACTGACTACAAATAATGGCATGGTAAAGTAGCAACAATTTGTGCACTGGAAGATTTTCAAGAAATTACATTTGCCTGCAAGCAATAACTGATGGGAGCATAAAATAAAGAAAGTAATAGAAAATTAAGAAGCTAAATTGCTCTGGGACTTCAGAATTTTAACAGACAGGCATTCCAGACTTTACACTTGTCGATAAGAAAGACAAAAAAGTCTGGTAGTGGATGTGATAATATCTGGAGATAGTAGAATAGTAGAGAAAGAGCTGGAGAAAATCACAATATACAAAGACCTGCAAGCAGAAATGCAATGACTGTGGCAAAACAAAGCAAAGGTGGTACCATTAATATTGGTGCCTTGGGTGCAATCCCAGAATAACTGGAGCACCACTTGAATACCATCAGCATTGGCAAATTCACCATCAGTCATTTGCAAAAGGCAGCATTACTTAGAACATCCTGCAACAATACCTTTAACAAGGTCAAAAAACAGCAATTGCTTATCCCGGGTCCTTAGGAAGTAAGTGGATAAAAATGCTAAAGCCAGTCTAAACATCTGGCTGATTTAGTGATGAAATATAATAATAATACATTCTTCAGTGATACCTTTAACACCATCAAACAAAAACATCTGCCCATCCCAGGTCCTTGGAAAGTAGGTGGATAAAAATGCCAAATCCACCAGTGAACCATAAAAGACAAAGTAATAGAAAATGAAGAAGCTAAGTGTTTCAGGACTTTAGAATCCAAATGGACAACATACCACATAACACCCCGATCTTAATAGATATCGATAAAAAAGACAAAAACACCTGGATAGTGGACATGCAACCCCAAAGCATCTGGAGTACCACTTGAATATATCAGCGTTGACAAAATCTCAATCAATTGCAAAAATAAGCTTTACTTGTAACAGCTTACATTCTGTGATGACACCATCAAACAACAGTTTCTCTATTGTGGATCATTGGGAAAAATTTGATAAGTGGATAAAAATTCAAAATCCAGGCTAAACATCTGGCTGATTATGCCACAAACTATAATAATAAATACAATAATTGTCTAAAATTACAATAAAGTACAAATACATAATACATAAGTTGATGACCATAATCTGATTGTTTAGTTGTTCCATCATAAAGATTCCAAATAGAATTATTTTCATCAACAGCCACCTAATTGCTGAGTAAGATGGAAAGAACAAGAAATACTTTGTTAGTGACCCAAAATAAAGTACTTATATTTGTTTTACTTAGAAAATCTATTAACTAAACAATGCTGTCAAATAAATCTATAAAAGCTACTAGTGTGGGTGGATAGCAGTAACAAAAAGCAAGTCATTACTTTGGCATATTTCCCAAAGTTTCCAGTTTTTTCAGCAGAAAAGAAGCTTAATTCCATATTTCTTTTCTAAAGAAAAGAAAATAGAGAAAACTGTTCCAGGCATAATGGAAATGGGTTTGTGCTGAAAATATCAGTCTCCTGATTTGTGTACATATAGCATTTCAAAATTGTCAGAAGAAGATTAAGCTCAAGTGCTGAAAGTATTCAAAAATAGATCTAAGCATTATCATTTTGAATAGTATATTAAAGCAAAATCACTAGGATGTTTCAGTTTTTGTCCAATCTTTGCTCCATTGTCAATGTATTTGTGACAATCTCATATGTATATTCAATTTAAATTTCATGCAGCTTTCTTCCAATGTATGATTGCAGATTAATTTTAGAATTTAAAGGAGTTCTGCAAATTGAAACATGAATCGAAAACAAGGTACATCATATGTGAACCCAGTCTTCACATTCTGTGATCTCTGACACTGTTCATAGATTTAATTTGTGTGTCTCTGTTGCTGCTGCTTCTTTAAGTCCCAATCAATTAACAAGATAAAGGATTTCAAACTATTTTTAAAGGAAGTCTTTGACTAAAAAACTCTTTTTGGAAAAGAATGGGCCAAGTATTTTTTTATTTTAATTCCATAGTATTTAGCATTTAAAACATTGAAACCATTATATATGCATTCTCTTATTGTCTTTAAGAGCCAGCTTGGTGTAGTAGTTAAGGCACCACGTTAAAATCAGGAGACTGAATTTTAGTCCTACCTTAGGCACAAAGCCAGGAAGTTTGTACCAGTACCTCTCTTTCAGTCCTAGGAAGCCGGCAAGGGCAAGTCACTTCCAAAATCCTGTCAAGAAAACTACAGGGGATTGTTTCTTGGACAACATTGATTCAAGTCAATACAAACATACATATTGCTCTTTACATCAGCTCTGTATGATACAGTATTTATTATACCAATAGAAGAGAATATTTGTAACTCAGGATTGAATTGTTAAGTCCTAGGTACTCTCTGAGCTTGATTGTTTTTTCTGCAGACGTTTCATTATAAAACTAGATAATATCAGTGTATATTTATGATACTGATAATTCATTCACTTGTTCAAAAGGTGTGCCAGACCTACAAAATTGGAGGTGGAAGGGATTATTGAGATCATCTAGAATAACTCCCACCCAATGCATGAATCCACTGTTGTGGCATCTGTAAAGATGGCCAGTCTGCTTCTGTTTAAGCATCTCCAGTCAAGGGAAGTCTCAGACAGTCTGTTCCATTGTTGAATGTCTCTTTGCATTAGAAAATTTCTCCAGATGTCCAGCCAGCATTCAAATCCACTGTTTCTTTTCCTGTCTTCTGGAACAACTCCAAACAGTTCTTCCCATGTTGTCTGAGATAACCCTTCAGCTAGATGAAGACACCTGTCCTTGCAATCTTTTCTTTAGACTAAACATACTTAACACCTACAAATGTTTGTCATATTTCTCCTTCTGATACCTTATCATCTTGATATATTTTGCAGTCAGGACTATCTTAGCTGACTTTAAAACTTTGAGAACTCATAACTTAGCTGTTTTTATCGGACTGGTGCAATATAAACTCTTATTGATGGAATGCACAAAGATTTTATTGTAATTTAAGGAAGTTAAATTTTAACTTTGTAAACCACCCAGAGCCACATATGTGAGATAGATGGCTATATAACATCAATAAAATAAACGAAAAATCCTGATTGCTTCTTATATCCATTTTAAATGGCTAAAATCCAGCTGATTTTAAGAGGGTTTAATAAAATGCAGCATTATTTTTTGTCCCCCCCAGCTCAACAATATATTATCATGTGAGATGTCTTTTGTACATGCTGCCTGGGAATTATGTGAATTAAAATTCAGTATATCTGAAGTGCACCAGTTTGAGGAAGCTGCTTCAGTTTATATTTGTTCATTTAACAATCTCTCTAGAAGGTTTTAATTCCGTTTCCCCCCCTCTTCCCCACAGATGCAGCTAGAAAAGAAGTATACTTTATGGCTATTATTGACATTCTTACTCATTACGACGCCAAAAAGAAAGCAGCACATGCTGCAAAAACTGTGAAACATGGGGTGAGTAGGTTTTCATTGCACATTTTTGTTTGTTGGTGATTTTCAGCAGTTGGACCATTAAAGGGTTTTCATGTAGAGNNNTTTTCATGTAGAGGCGGTTACATTCCTCTGGCTCTCTGTTTCTGAGGGCCTGTCTAAAATAAAGAGAAATCAAATATGAGAGATGTTACCACTTTGTCTCCAAAGTAGTCATGAGAATATGGCTCAGAATTTATTATTAGGAAGGAAATAACTTTTCTCAAATTACATTCCCTTCTGAAGGGATTGTTTAATATCTTTTACATCCATGAATCTCCTATTACTAATTACTATGAACCCTAAATGATTTCTGAAGATAGTGTGAAAATTAGTCTTGTGCTGAAAGTGTGTAAACTCTTAAAGGTAGAAAACAACCACCATCATCATCATCCATCTTTGTAGATGAGATTTTCTCTCTCCAGCGGGAAGCTATCTATCTATTTAGGCTATTTCTCCAATTAAGAATCTTATATTTTGGGAAGATTAGAGAAAGATCTTTGCTATAGGCCAAAATGAAGCAAAGGCAGACCTTTCTCCTTTGTGGAATAGAACAGGAAAGTACAGTTTTTATTGGCTCAACTTTTGCAAATATGCTGAGAACCTCTCTCAAAATGGATAGGTAAGGATCCATTTGGGGAGTGGAAATTTGGGTTTTATTAAAAGATGAAATTAGTAATTTAAGTCCCCACAAAATTGATGATAGTATTTTTGCCCTGCCCATTTTCGAGCACTAGAGTATACTTTTTCCTTTTCGTATCATACTACCAAATTTAAATTTTAAAATTCTGTGTGCTGTAATTGGATATGCCATATTATATAACAGTCAAGACTTTATTCAAATAAAAGAGTAAGTATGAGCTTAGAAAAAGATGTAAAAATTTGGAACAGGTACGAGGGGCCTTGAATGAATATCTGCTCCCTTCAGTTTCTCTGGTATTTTAAGATACTTTACCTCAGGTCCATCCATCTGTCCTCCCTCCCCATTCAACACCTTCCTAACAAATCATTGGGCTGATGTTCCTTATTTTTATTTTCTAAGAATGTCTTTAGATAAATAGGATTTCAAAACACTGTTTGTAACAAAGATTGTTTGAGATGGACACTGTACATGACATCATGCTAGTTTTTCATTTAAAAATAAGTAAAAGACTCTGAAAAATAAAATTGGGTAGCTTATGGAACTATTGGTACAAAGGGAGATGCCCTTAGAGAGCATTCTCTTATCTTAGACTGGGAATTGGAAATGCTGAACATAAGTAAAGTACATCAGGTTGGGGAACACTGATGTCAGATGCCCTAAATTTTCGACCATCTTAAATTTAAGTTGTATCTCATCATCATCTTCTGATTTTTCAGGCTGGTGCAGAGATTTCAACAGTTAATCCTGAACAGTATTCAAAGCGATTCTTGGACTTTATTGCCAACATCTTAACGTAACCTAAATGCTTCTTTGGACAGTGCAAGGTCTGGAAGAAGAAGCAAATTGCTACAAGTGTGTAAGGGGTCTTTAAGAAAGCTTCTTTTAAAAGAAACTCAAGTTCTCTCTTGCGGAAGGCAGTCCCCTGCCCACCCCACCATTTACATCTGCTGGCAAAGATGACTGATTGGGGTGTAATATTTGCTTTTACAGCTGCCTGATTATGCCCAGCATAGTTTTAGCTATTTCTGACATGTATGTGTGTGTGAGAGTGTATGTAGGTATGAGTGTACAAAAACAAATATAAATTAATAATAATTAAAATAGATCAGCTCCTACTCAGTGTGCATTGCAACAACACTCTGTGGATAGTGAAATGGAATGAATGGAAAAAGGAATTGTGGGGTTGGGAAGAAAAGACATGTCAAAACCTAGAATATTGGAATCAAAGCTGTAAACATGGATCAGTTTGGAATGTGAACTGAAAGATGAAAGATAGTATTGGTGGTAGTTATGATGCTGACCTTATTGTGAATGTTACACTTAACCCTGCATGTTTGCACTCCTTAAGAATAACCCCCATCTGCTGGAAACTTTTCCTCTTGGCAATTAAAATATTTTTTTATTTTATTATATATATATATAAAATCGATACATATATATATATATATAAAATAAGCCCATTGATGTATAGTTTATTTTATATATATCTATATATATGTATCGATAGATAGATTTATAGATAGATCTATAGATAGATAGATATAGATTGATATATAAGCCCATTGCAACATGGAAGTGTCTTCCAGCAATTCAGAAGTTTGGCTTTTCTTTTATCAAATTCTAATGCCTGCCATAATCATTCTCTGTTCTATGCCAAGGGAAAACATATTTTGAGGACCAGGATGGGAGAAATACAAACTGTTTAATTGTCTTGTAACATGAAGATTTTACATTGTGTGTTTATCATATAGAAACTGAGTATAGTATTAAAAAATCAAATATGCTTTTTAGAAAAACAAATTGTTAGGGGCAATAATAGCATTTTTCCCCACATGAACAAACATGTAGAAAAGTTTGCTCATCTGTAAGAGATCAAAAGAAGACATTTAATGCTTACATGTGCTGTTTTTAAAATATTTTATTAAAATATTCTTTTTTAAGCTCTATATTTTATTGTTTACATTAAAAGGAAAACAGGGATGCTGTTGTGCATAAGTTGAGGATCTGAAGTTTACAGGTAAAATTACTTTGCAGTACAGATGAAGTAATTTATTGAGGGTATAATATGCAGTAATGTATTAAAGAAGATATTTTGTTCATCTTTCTTTTTTTTACAACAGTGACAGATTGTTTTGAAGTATTTTAAATGATATTTTAATAATCATAATTTAGCTTTGTGTTTCTCTAAATTACATTGTTTAAATGGTTGCCTAACATTTCTGTTCCAATAATCTTTTGGTTTTTATTTTTTGGAGTTTTTGGGAAAGGACAGAATTAGAGATGCTTAAAATTATATTCTATATGTATGCATTATGAAAACAAAATGTGCCTTTTAAATTTCTTTGTTTAAGTAGACATTCATAGGCAATTTTTTAAAAAGAAGAAATCACATCCTGCAATTGATAACTTTATTTCTGGAGTGCCAGATTGCCTCCTCCATTAATATAATGTCAATATACCTACAAATTCAGTACATGTGGTGTTGACTAAAGAATTCTGATAAAATAAATGGTTTTGCCATCTTAGGTAATCAAAACAATAATTAATAATCTCTGTTAATAATTCTGGGTTATTTTTTACAATACCATATTATCTTTTAAATCATATCTCAGTAGGTTTTCTTTATTCCACCCATAATAATGCTTCAAAAGTTAATAAGGGTTTTTTTTAATAATTCTGTTCTTCCTTCTGACACCCCTTGTACGTATTTGGCCCAGAAAAGATTTGAGGATATTTCAAAGCTTGTGTGTTTGTGTGTGCATTCAAAGGCAAATTACATGGGCCTTCAAGACCTCCAATTACGGGAAATTTACCTAAACAAAGCGCTAATTAGAACTAGGGGAGGACTTAGTATTACTGCATATAATATACATGCCAAAAGTGTTGGATTATCTTTCTGGAATCTATGAAGAGGCTGGAAGATTTCTGGCTGATCCTTTGGAGAGCTTTTGTCTGCTAGTGTAGATTATACTCAACTGCTACAAGATTCATGGTATATTTGGGCATAAAACAACTTCTTTTGTTTAAAATATCAATTTAAATGCTAATGCCTCATCTTTTCTTGCTGCTTGGGATACTTCCCATCTAGCCATATAAACCCACCAGTGACTGCATAAGAAAAAGGCATAATTCACATTTGCTTCACACCAGCTATGTTGTTCTCTTTTGATATAAATGACTACAATTGGTTGATTATTTTCTTGCCCAGTGCTGCTCCTGATTTCACTATTTTTAATATAGGTCAACTATGGTACATCTGGATGGCATATTCATTTCCTTACTAACTTTGATTTCATATTCTAGTTTTAGAATAGCTATAAATGCTGTTGTAAGTTTTAATAATCTATTCAGGCACATGATAACTCAAAATCACAACCTTCAGTTTAGATAAGCAAAGGTTTTTAGTTACAGTAAAAGGAAGAACAGTGGTGAATAATTGATTTGAAGCAAGAGATAGTGTACACGTATATATTCCTATATATCATACCTATTTTAGAAATTCCTTTGAACATATTGATCTGGTTCCATTTTGTTTTTATAACATGCCTTTGAAACTTCTATTTATAAATGAACTTGAAATTTTTACAAGGAAGTTATTGTTCCTGTTTTATATACCAGCTGTGTCACAGTTGATATATGGTCAACAAATGAAGTGGTACCTCTCTTCTCATCTGAATTTCTACTGATTCAATTGGATATATATTGGTAATTTTAAGCTTGGGGGCGGACTGTCACCATAATTGCTACCGTTTATGATTTTTCAGGATTATTAATTTAATTAATTTCTATTGCATTGCTAGTTATCTCCTTAGTTGTGTTATTGTGTTATTCCTAGCAAGTCTCTTCAAAAAAGCTGTGTGACATTATGGGTTTATATACCTTGTGCTTCTGTAGAGGTTAAAGGGATAAACATCATTCTCTAGAATGGCCAGTGTCCCAACCATTTTTTGCTACCACTGTTACTTTTTGCTTTTCCCTCTTAGGTTAATAAATGAATGTAAGATCTGCACATTTCTTTGAGGCTGAAGTGCAAAAAGTAAAATATAAAGTGTAACTCTTGGAAAAAATGAAGTTACATGCTCCTTCTTACAGAGAACTAACATTAAGTAAAGATGTCTTGTTTATCTTTTTTTAAAATTTCTGTTGCATTATACTACCTAAAATGTCACATTTCCAGATATTACTATCATTTTGTGTCTTACCTCCGTCCATGACAACCATGGTATGTTTCTCTCGTTTTTCAATTTTTTTTACCCATTGATTATATTTCTGCTACATTTCTAAATAGGCAGGACAGGTTTTGTGCAAGCATCATTGCCCTAGAATAAGAAACTTCCTTCTCTTTCATTTCTTACACAGCCAGCTCTTCTCCAGGCCAAATTCTATCCTGACTAGTTAATTATTGTACCTCATCCCAGTTCTGTAGTTAGATGTCTGCTGACTCTGATATTAACAATGTCCTTCAAAATTAACAAAACTTAAAAGTTGGTTTGCTTTTTTAAATATGATTTATTGCTTCTCCTTGAATGCTTGAATCTTTTCAATAGATCCTACAAGTTGATAGCTATAGGTCACATTCTTTCTTGGGTGCTTATGTTTTGCTACAATCTCCTTTTTTAACATTTGAATATATTGATCTAATATATTGTTTTGTCATTTTACAACATGGGCACTTACCCTTTCTTTTTCTAATTTCCAAGTTTCATTTGTATTTTCATTCAGATTGCCATCTGTAATGGAATTCTTATCTGCTACCCTATTGTTATCACAAGAAAATATAGTCTTTTTTTCTTTTGCACGGCTCAGCTTGGTTAACATATTCCAAGAAAATTCCCTAAATTGAGCCCTAATTTTCTAAGGATTTCTTGCAGATGTTCACATTGAATGAGTGATGGTTTAACACTATGGGTTGTCTGTGAGCGTTGTTTGTTTTGCTAACTGAGTATTGTTTCATTCAATTTTCAGTTCAGTTTTTTGTTTAATGAAGTCTCCATCTTCAAGACATCAAGATGGAATGTCAGAGGATCAGAAAGTTTCAGATTAGGTCCTCTTGAATACCTCATGTTTGCAAGTTGCTATAGCACTGCCCTGAGATACTATTAACTGTACACTCCCAAAATAATTCAGTGTATTAAGTATCTATTACTTACTGATAGTTTTGTACTCTTAACTATATTCTTTTATCCCATTTTCTTTCTCTTCATCAGTCATAACTGCAGGTCCATATTTAATATTTTAATTATTTTTGTTACAATTACCAACATTTATTTCTTACGTACTATGTCTTACTGTTTTTTGAAAAATAATTAGCTGTGGATAGAATGTCTGCCATGATTTGGAGATCCTTGGCAAAAGTGCTTCAAAGATTGAAAGTAGCACCATTTGATCCCTGAAAAATGCATGGCTGCTTTAAAGAACTGTACACAGAGGCTCTATTTGTGCTGCAGTATAATTACAAGCATTTATTTGGATCTAATTAGAAGTATATCTTTAGTGGATAATTTGAATATTCCCTTCCTCTAATTTCAATAACTAGATTTTACGCATTATGCTAAGACATAATGTGATTTGTTTGGCTTTGGTTTAATGTATTATATGAATCACCTTTGTTGATGTAAAGTATGTTTTATGGCTTAATATGGATTGGGTGGATTCAGCCAATATATTGTTGTATCTTGTACTGATTACTCCAGTTTAAATCCTAACCTTGAAACTGATCTGGCAATATCTGTCTAAACTTAAGTT
>JANHZU010003998.1:38420-48941 GCA_032468055.1 Acrochordus granulatus
TCCAGTCCAGATGCCTGTTTTTCAAACTTTGTTGCGATGCAATTACCCTGGACGAGTGAGAGTCTTCACAGACATACCTGAGCTGAGTGTTTTGATGAATTTCCTCACTTAAAGCGATGTATGAATTAAGAAGCGTGAGAACATTGGGATCTGTCAGTACCTTGGAAATAGGACCGCATTTTTTTTCCAACTCCAGCTTTATGCCAAACTGATTTTGAATATGTGTGGATTTTTTTAAGGAACTGCTCATGACAGTAGGAAGGTTGTAGTACGCATTTTTCAAATTTCACTTTTCAGCTAGATGGTGGATGGTCCCTTGTCTGCCTGCGCAATGATCATTGTAGTATATACGATGTAGTCTTTTCTGGTTATATTGAAAGTAACAAGCTAAAATGTCCAGGCAATTATATTTGATGGGACAAAAGTGCCTGATTCTTTTCTCAGTTTAGCCTCTAATATGTTCACACCATTTCAGAACAAGGAGATATGACAGCATAATAGTACCTGGGGCCATTCTGCAATGCTGCATCTACATTTCTTATCAAAGAAATGACACAGCTTAACTGAATTCATTAATTGGATCAAATAGCAATATGAATTTTTGCAACTCGTCCTTCTCTCTTATGCAATGCTATAATTTAAAATCTTCAAGTATTGTCAAAGTGCTAGAGCCTGCTATTCAAGCACAAATGGCCTAGTGGGGTATTCCCAACATGATATTGTGATAAATCACAGATGTGCCAATTAAATCGGGACATTTATTGTGTCAATCAGATGGTACCAGAGCAGCCTTTTACATTGCTTTAAAAAGGGAAAGAAAGTATAATAAATGTTTTATACTCTGTGCTTCCTTTTCATATATTGGTCTGCTGATATTGAAGTTTGGCCTATAACCAGGAATACAATAGAAATTTGGCCAGTCATATTTCATTTCATGCTTCAGATGTCATTGACTTCTAGAGTGGACTGAGGTATTATGTTTCTTTGATTACCAGTTTTTATTTCTAAGCCATTTTTGTTTTTTTTAAAGAAAAAATAACTTTACTGAAATGTATATGTGGCTGTATCAGAATATTTTTTGAGAATTCTTTTAGTTTGTTTAAATCAGAGACCAGCACAATTTCACTGAAGCACAAATTGGTTTATTGATCAGTACCTTAGATCAGGGCTGTCTAATCTTGGCAGCTTTAAGATGTGTGGACTTCAACTCCCAGCTATGCTTAAAGTTGCAAAGGTTGGAATCCCCTGCCTTTAAAGAAAAGTCTGAAGAGCGGAGGGAAGTACAGTCACTCTTTATAGATGTATGCAAATTACAATATACATTTAATTACCTTCTGATTTATTATTTGGATTATAGCATAGGTACCTTAATATGTATGGTAATGAGATGAGACAGATGACTTCCTTGACTTAAAATAAAGGGTTGAACATATCATGTTTGAAGCTGTAACATTCCTTTAGCTGATATTTAAAAGACTTGAGTCCACAATTCATTTTTGTTATTTTCCTGTTTGGCCTAATTAACGTTCTGTGCAGTTAATATTTTCACGAACTTGTTACCACTTACAATATTCCTTGTGTTTGAGTGTAACTGATTTATAACTAAGCTAGCAATTTTCTTTTCCTTGGGAGATAAGTTTGGGTTAGGAGCTTTTTATCTTAATCCCAAATTTCAATATCAATTTAAGAGCAAGACCTTCGCCTTGCTCTTAAATTTCGCCTTGCTAGAGAAGGAATACATATGTACAGACACACTTTCTTTTTTCTCTTTCTTAATTAAAAAATAAGAAGAAATTTTTGTTAGTGGCAACTCTTTATATCACGTCTTGATCCTCCTTTTCCATTCTTAGGTTTGTCTATGTTGTTGCAGTGGAAATTCCAATTTGTATACACTTTCCCCCAATGAATACATACTTCTATATATATATATATATTTCATCCCTAAATAAGAAAAGTGCACCACAAATTTTAGAAAACAATTATGAAGAAAAACTCAGATTTGATTTTGAAGGAACAGGTTTCTGTTTCTTCAGAAGCAAAGTATTAGATAGTCACATTAAAATGCAAGGTTAACAAAGGTATCTTTCATATTTGAAGATACACCCAGTTCTCAAAGTGCTATCTGCTGACACCACAGCTTAAAATTGTACAAGGCCTCATATAAATTGTTTTTAAAAATGACTGCTTTGCAAGAGTGTTGTTGTCTTGAGCTACAGAAGGAAGTGACATCCCAGTTGCTGTTTCTTTCTATTCTAGAGTAATTCCATGTAGGAGAGAGCAGTGGAGAAAATAAGTTGGCTTTTTTAAAATTATTATTATGCTGCTATGTCTCAGCAGTGACCTATGCAATTCAAGAAAGAAAATATTTAAATATTTGTTGAATTTTAAAACTCAGTCAACAAAAAGCTGATCTGCCAGTCCGCTCGCAATTGTTGAAAGGACACCCGTTCTGTTTGCAATAACATTGTTGTGATCTTCTGTGATACTCCATATAAAGGAGATATCCCAAAGCACATTGAAGATCCATTGTTACTTACTCCAACATTTCCAAAATGAAGCCAATAAGAAATAAAGAATAAATATTTAATTCTTGGTTGGCCTATAAATGTTTCAACCATAATTTGTGTGCTATCTGAATCAAGTAAAATCACTTGTTGTATCTGGTTAGAAAGGGATGAGAGATAGAGGTTCTTTTTATTTTCTGAAGTGGGGTGTGCCTGGCAGCTTTTATCAAATGCCAAAATAATATGGGAAGAATTCAAAGATGTCTTGTTTTTGAAAGTTTTATTATACAGCATGAAAAACAGTCTTTTATCCTATGATCTTTCTCACTTCTTACATTTCTCATTCCACCTACTTTCTTTTGTTTGTTTGCATACTTTCGATTTTCTTTCATTTTTTTAAAAAAAGACAAAAACTTCTGATCCTTTTGTATTTCTCTGGGTCAAAATAATTAGGAAAGAATAAAAGCAAGGCTAACTGGCCTTGAGTGCCATATTTTGAAAGAGATTTTTTCTATGGAAATCTTCATTAACAATAGATGGTCTTAGAAAGTCTAGCTCATTTGTATTCTTTCAAAGGCCACTCTTAAAAAGTGGCACAGAAATAGCCTTCTTTAATTTCCAAGCCATTTGGGCAGAAATGATTGTATATCATACAATGTACAACAGTTTCAGTGCAGAACTCTTATGAATTCTGAGGGAATGAGCAGCACCCTTCATCACCTAGTTTTCAATCTTGTTTTGAGAAAATCCCCTTCAACTCCTTAAGGCTTATTTATGAGAAGTCTTGCATAGGATTGTAAAAAAAATACTGGGACTGTTATGTATATGTGTGTACTTTTCTTGGCATTGCTCAAAACATTGGTAAAAACTTTGAGAAAAACCTTGTTCAAAGTCTTATCACCATGATAAGCAACATAGCTCAGAGAGGCCTGCTATAGTATCTTCAACACTGTGCAACACACAGCCCTCTTTGTTCAAAGCATTCTTTCTTTTCTAAGTGGGCATTCAATATACAGTATTTTTAAAAAATGATGTCATGTAGATTGTAGTGAAAGGGGAGCAAACATCTCAAGAGATTCATCAATGAATCAGACCTAAAGTTGTCAACCCCGATAGTAGTTAGAGACCTATAAACCCTAGGAAAAACTTTGTAACTCTGATTGAGTTGAGTGAAAGATTGAGTTGAGTGATCTGATTGAGTTCAGTGAAAGAAATTCCCCCTCCCATTTCCAAGTGGGCTTTCCAGTGAGGATGGAAATGCTGCTTTGTTTTTGTTCTTCTGTCTTCCATTCTGCAGGAGAAGACATCTCTTCTCAGACTGGCTCCTGTGAGATAAAGAAAATCACCCTAACCCAGGGTGAAAGAGGGAAGTTGGAAAATCAGAAGAAAACAGGAGTCTAGGGCAATGTTGAGCTAGATGTGAATTAAGCTCCAATGGATTAATCTGAGCAGTATCCTTAATGTTCCAATCCTATTTTATTCTACTTGCAATGTAGGCGTGGACAGGTTTATGTCTGCCTGTAATAAATTGTCTTCTTTGTCCATTGTCCTCAATTCTCAGTTAGCTCCCTAACCTTAATCTACCTAATGAATGATTTGTTATTTCTTCTGAAATCAATATTCTCATTCTGACACAGCATTTAGCATGCTACCAGGGAACAAGGGGAGATTTCATCAAAGTGAGGACACATCCATTTTGACAGACTGATTCCAGCTCTGCCTGATAGGTACTTGCATGCAATGTCACAGCGCAAGTACAAAAGAGAGAAATGACTGAACCATTTTTGTCATTTGTGCCCTCCCTTTGCTTGCCTGTGAACACCCATGCTTACCACATATCCTGGCCACTCTGCTACTTACAAGAAAGGTAAGAAAAAATAATAGAAGTCTTCCCACTGAGTAAAACTGCAGAGGGGAATTTCCTCTGTAAAAAAAAAGTGTATAGTATCCTGCCCAGGATGATGGCAAGGAGCAAAAAGGGGCAATATGAAGGGAGGAGACATGATTTTTTATGTGTGCGCGGGCATGCAAGTATACCTTCCATTACAGAGAGGACTTTTCATTTAGTGATTGTTTATTTACTGTTTTTTTAGTGTTTACTACCCAGAAAAGATTAGTTGGGATGCTATAAAAGTTTTTCAGATAAGTAAATAAATATTCACTTCAACAATAGATGGCATGTAAATGTAATAAATACATAATAATAAATTCCAAAACAACCAGACACAGGGATTGTTTTTCCCCCATGCCATCATTCTGTTGAACACTTAACTCATGCTGTATGACAGGACACAGTGATTACTACTGTGTAAGAAATTTTAAATTAATCTGAAAGTTCTGTCTAATGGGTATACATACTTATTAATAGATTGTGGTTCTATTATTTGCTTTCCATTTTGTACTGGCTGTACATTCTTGATGCACATTTTTCTATTTAAATATATAAATTTCATTTCATTTATTTTTTTATTTACTGTTGTCTTGCAAGTACACCAACAGCTTTTGTACCAGAGTTAAAATCCTTGTGTGTATAATAATGCTTGTCCAATAAATAATCAGTCAATCTATCTATCTATCTATCTATCTATCTATCTATCTATCTATCTATCTATCTATCATCTATCTATATAAATTCAGGTGTTTGTTGTTGTCAAGATCTGGATGACATAGATGAGAACTGGATCCCTGTTTTGACAAAAGCCTTTCAACATGTGCAATATTCTTCATATATGGGACAAGAATAACACAAGAGTTAAATCATCTGAATGTGACACAGACCAGAATAGATAGATATGGTCAGTCAGAGCACTTTAGAGTGCTTAGCTCTGAAAAGTCTGTTGGTACTCTGGTGAGTTCAGTCATATTTGCTGTGTTAAAGTAACATCAACACTTCGTTTTGTTTTTAAACAAAAAACTATGGCAGACCTATACATGGAATAGACATTTGTATAGACTGGTTCAGATAAGGAAGAATTTCATTCAGTATTTTGTTACTAATCATGTTAATTAGTTCCCAAAGTTTTTTCAGAAGGGTTTGCAATTTTTTTTAAATAGATCATTTACAGGCTATTATCTATCCATTTGCATTTGCATCTCAATATTTCACCCTGAATCTTCTACAAACTGAACATTTGCTTTCTTCAGAGAGTGTGAAACATCAGTGGGGAGGCTTGGATACTTTTGCTCTCCTCAGTAACTTCTTTGCTGGAAGTTTCTTGTTCATTTGTTCAGTTTCTCTTAATTCAGTGGCCTTAAGATGCAAATAAACAAGTACGTGACTAATTCAGATTAGCAGGTGGCAGATGAATGCATAATAACATTTTGCACATGAAAATTTATCCACAGTGTTTCTGGGGTTTGATGCCTTTTCTTAATGTGTGACTGTTCTATGACTGTCAACTGCTCAATTGAGAAGGGGAAAAGAACAACGATGGATCTGATGATTGTTCCAAATATCTTGGAAAGTTCTAGCTATGACCTAAACAATGTCAAAACCAAAACCTATTATAATTTAGTTTGTTGCCCAATAGGCATTTTCCACCGGTGTTCTAATACCACACTCTGATCCTCTAAGACTTATATTTTGAATGCATTTTAATGTACATTTTTAATGAAGACAGAGAAGCACATTCTGCTGAGTGTGAAGTACAGTGCACAAACAATAATGTCTTTATGTATATTCCATGTTTTACTTCAGTTTGCATTTAATGGGGTACAGTAGTCAGCATCACGCCCTTAGAAAGGGTCACATCCAACAATTGTACTCAGTGCTTTAGAGATGTAAGTAGCCAAATATAACTTTGCACAGACCCCTGATTTTCATGTGCTGATCACATATATTAGCAGAAGTAACTGGGCAGAACAAAGTGATGCGTTAACAGTGAATTTGTTTGCTTGTGCACCTCACTGTTAATATTACAAGGAATCAAGCAGCTAAATCCCAGCACATAGCATTGAAAATACCCCCTTAATGTTATTTTAATGAAGATCCTTGTATGAGTAAATTATTTCAGAGTCGCTGAGCAGTTATTATCTTTTTTAGTTTTTAGTGCTCCCCCACAGGGTAAATGTTCTTTTATTTTATGTTTCAGGCCAGCATTTTTGCAATGCTTTTGTGGGGCTTTTATAGTTATAAATGATTTTTATAGAGTTGTACAATAAGTGACTAGCTGAATAAAATAGGAGGGTTTGGTATAAGGCACTGTAACAACAATCCATGGAGAATCTTTAATTTATTAAACATTTGAGATAACTAGATAGACAGACAGACAGACAGACATGTGTGGGGGTGGGGTGGGGAAAGCTTGCACATGTATTGGTATTTTGGTTTTAGTTATTATCATAGATTTCTCAATTTTTATTTCATTTTCTTTGTTATTTATTGTCAAAATCTCATTTTTTAGACATTGATTACATCTGTCTGCTCAACAGTCAACTTGTAACAGTCTGGGACATCTTTTAGGTCGTGACTTGTCTATAAGGACTATCCTTAAAGATTGTCCAGAAGCTCCAAATGATGTAAAATTAGCAGCTGTTAACTGCTGCAGGGTCCTAGGATCACATCATACTGTTTTGAATGATCAGCTCTGGTTGCTTTCCAGACACAGTTTAAGACTTTGGGGTTAGCTCTTAAAGTCCTAAATAGCTTGAAGTCTAATTAGTAACCTCTAGAAATATAGCAAAGAGCCTTCTGTTCTGCCACTTTCAAGCTGGATAAATATTATTCTTCCTATAAGAACATTTTTTCAGCCCTTTAACAATTAATGTTGTTAATTGTTAACAACAATTAACATTGTTGTTAATAGATATCTTAAATATATGGTATTTAAGATACAGTATTAGTTATCTTGGCTATGATTTTAAAACCAGAAAATGCATTTAAATAATACATCTGCCTATTTTGTTCGGTCAATAAGGGAAGGCCAGCTAACTGTGCTTGCCCAACATGAAAAGAAAGAGCTGTGTGCAAGTACCAAACAGATGGGACTCACAACGTGCCTTCTCTACCACGTCTAATGGGGCAGACCGACATAATCAGGGAGAGATTGTTCCTCAGATAACCCAACCCCATGTTTTTACTGTTTTTCAATATAGTCAAACTATATTTCCCAGTAGGAATGTATGGCTGTGGGAGTTGGACCATAAGGAAGGCTGAGTGCTAAAGAACTGATGCCTTCAAATTGTGGTGCTGGAGAAGATACTTGAGAATCCCTTGGACTGCAGGGAGATCAAACCAGTCAATCCTACAGGAAATCAACCCTGATTGTTTATTAGAAGGAGAGATACTGAAGCTGAAGCTCAAATACTTTGGCCATATAATGCGAAGATAGGACTCACTGGAGAAGATCGTGATACTGGGAAAGACTGAAGGGAAAAGGATAAGGGGATGGCAGAGAATGAAATGGTTAGACAGCATAGTCAGTGTGATGGGTGTAGGTTTGGGCAGACCCCAGGAAGCAGTGGAGGACAGGTAGGCCTGGCACGCTATGGTCCATGGGATCGCGATGAGTCAGACATGAACAGCAACAAACTGTTTTTCAGAAGTCTTTTCAAATTTAGGGTGCCCTCAAATTTGGCATCTCATAGCTAGGGCTTGTTTGCTCTTAGCCTAGAGCTGGCCCTGGTTGAACTGAAATAAACATGGTTAATCAGTATTTTCATGGTTGTATTGAAATCTGAAGTTTCATTTATTTTAATCCTATCCCAGGGTTCTGTCTTAGCACTGCTAGAATGATTCTCTTCAGATGAGTCAGAACTATAATTCCAAGACTTAATTAGCTTTGTCAAATTTCAAGTCTGGCCTAAAATTTAGGAAAATCATCTTGTGGATTTCAAATTGAAACAAGCCCTCTACTTTCTGGACTACTGGTTATTTTTCTGTCCTCTTTTCTGCAATATCTGATGAGTATTAATCCAAATACTTTTTGGTCACATTTTTTTATGCCAGTCAGCATGTCCTGGCCACTGCTTTATAAACTCAGCAGAGGATCAGCTCTCTTAATATTGGATACCCATCATTCAATGGGCACCTCAACTGAACATATCATTTAGCAGCATTAAAATTGTTTGATGCTGCTGCCAATTCCATGTTCATATAATCCATCCCTTTTGTTTCACAAAACATCACTAGGCAAGAAAAATATCTCCTGTTCTTATTACAAAGAAGGCCCTCATATAAGAAGGTCATTTACACTGTAGATGTAATGTGATAAAAGGTATTCTATATATATGAAAAACGAGTTAGTTGGGTTTTACTGATGAACCAAAAATGATGACCCATTTTGACCTCCCAAAAGTTCAAAATGGCCTGATATTTTTGATGATTCCTTTTAGGAGACAGTAAATGGGAACAGTAAAAAGATAAGGGCGTTCTAGGACAAACAATGGCTTTTTTCCCCTTCATAATGAGGATTTTATGCTGGCATTTTTTAGTACTTTATGCTGTCTTCAAAATGCATTTGAGACTAAGAAAAAACACTTTTTTTTGATGAATTTATCCTGAAACCATTTTTTGTTATTTATTGCTAACTAACATCACTCTAGTAAACAAGGCTATGTAAATGACTTTAAAAAAAAATCTCAGTAGCTTATGTAAATGGTGGTCTGTTTCAATGAGGCATATAAAATGTCTTTATGTGTTGGAATATTTACAGTAGTCTTTCCAGTGGGGTACCTTGAATTCACTCCCATATTTCTCAGGTAGCATGCTATGCGGTCTAGGAATTAAGGGAATAATTAGAGGAATTATGGGTTCTGATATCCACACATATCTCCAGAGCACTAGCTTGGAAAAGACTGATTTGTAGTTTCTCCTTCCAAGAAGATAATAAAGACTTCGCATTTAAACTTTAACCCAGGCTTGCAAATCAATATTTGACTTTTGTTAGTTGGCTATGAATTTCATTTTAGCAAATGTGGAAAAAAATATAGGGGCAGAGGAATACATGAAGACTGATTAACTCTTATCGACATTGGTGAACTCACCAATTTACTTCTTGCCACTTACTAATGAGAAGTTCATGTGATATGTGCCAGCCTATGATGATAGTAATGAGAACTAATTTAATTGTATGCTCCCCCCCATTGACTTTGTATCATTCTATCTTTAAAGGCTGCCATCTAAAAAACTGAGCTGAAAAAGTATTGGGAAAGAGAAATATTAGGGAATGTTCTTCCATCATTATCAAGTGGCATAACTTCAACTACTAATACATTCAGGCTAATATTTGCTTTGGAGTAAATGTAGAAGTCTAATGCTAATTTCAGAAAAAGGGCGGTGAATTAAATATGTAGAATTATTCTACCCTATGACAATACACACACATGTATATATATGCACACACATACACATATATAATTTCCAAAAGGCATTCTAATTATAAAAATCCACATGTCAGTTATTCCAGTCAACTGAGCCTAAATGAGCTTACTTTAAATGTGATTTCACTCGCTGGATTAATTTCAGACACTCTGTCTCCTTTCTTTGGTTCCTTTATTGATTCTTGGGGAAAAGAGAGAGAGAAAATGATATTTGATTAGAAGAAAGTGTATACCCCAGCCAATTTTGATATTTTCATTTGCAAGTAGCTTTGTGTAATGCCTTGCTCCTTTGATCTAATAATGAAAATGTGTCAGTAGATCCTCATTACAAAAGCAAAGTAAGGCAATCCAACACCCTTGGGGTCACTTAGACTGGAGTGCATGAATCTGAAATCTTTGAGCTATGCTGTCAGTGGTTGGTGCATAGTGTAGTGTGCACCTTCCTTCACTCTTGAGCTGTAAAGAGCTGAGGATTAAAGACCATTGGAATGACATATGTTCAATTTGTTTCATAGTCCAGTATTAAGCGGCTGGTCTTGATTTTCTTTTTCGGTTATTTTCATGCCTATTTTTACATCTACTATATTGTTCATTTGATATTAAGAAATTTTGCTTTGTCTTTTATTTATTTATTTATACACATATTTCTATGCCGCCAATTTCCGAAGACTCTTGGCGGCTTACATAGGTTAGCAAT
>JANHZU010003998.1:56363-66509 GCA_032468055.1 Acrochordus granulatus
CTCTGGCAGAGCTCTCATCTTCATTAGAGCACACAAGCCCCCCAACCACAGCAAGGTGGTGCCTCACTGGGGGGGAGTGTTAACAGAGAAACTTACAATTATCTGTTTATGTAATAGTCTCCTGAATCTTTATCAGTTTGTGGAGCCATCCTTAGAACTAGGCTGGTAGACCTCAGTGTAGTAGTGATTTCCTACTAGGTTGATAAGGAACCTGAGGGTGGTCTAAGGGTGATTACATGCTCACCTTTATGCTACAGAATGTTATGCATACTCAGATAAATTTTTGGTGTATGGATGTGTATAGTATGTGTCAATGATATCCAAATAGTAGGTGTAATAGTAGGGTTTAGCCTGTGTTGATCAGCCACACATAAAATAGATTATATTTTAATCTTTTTTTACATGTGGCTGATCAACACAGGTTAAAAAAAGGTGGTGCTTTCATTGTTGACTTTGTTGACACCTACATCCGCAGACTCCCTACTCGTACTTTCACTCTTTATTGTGGTCATTGTCTCTACTTTGTGTGGGGGATTCCCAGGAGGGAGTGGTGGCATTCCAGAGGACCAGAGACAGCTAAATTTAGATTGTTTGACTGAGAGAAAGAGAATGAAGATGGCTCCTCCCTCGCGATTCCCAGAGTATATCTATAGTGATTCAAGTAATTTGCTTGAGTCTGGCAAGAGTTCTGGCTGGAGGTGAGGAACAATAAAGGAAACTCCTTAGAAGTAATTATATGTATTTTCTTTTGGGAGTCTGATACTTTGTTTCATTTTTAGACTACAGCATTTTCCTCCCCAATAAGGGATGCCTTTCTGGATGAATTTCTGGATGAAATTACTTTCCATGAAATTTAGCATCTGATTGCTATAGACTTGAGTAACACTTTGATAAATCAGTTTCTCTATCCTGCATTGGGACAGAGGAACCAACCGATTCTGAAGGGGGAAACTGGACTTCATGGTTTGTCAAAGTCTTTCCACTAGGTTTTCCAGCACATGATACCTTTTAAATTTCCCTGGTGTGATTCGTCACAATGCTGTGTCGGATCTTGTTAATATCAGCATGTCACTTTGGATTCAGCGCTGTGAAATGGTAACATAATAAGGTAGCTTGCATCACACTGCTGAAGCAGCTGTAGCAGCAACATGATTTTAAAATATTGCCTTTGTACCAAAGGGTATGAGGTCCTCCTCTCCCTCCCTTTTCTTTTTAATTTGACAAGGCAAGAAAGGGAGAGGAAGAATGGGAGGTAATTTAATCTTATCTGTATTGCTTTAATACAGATTAAGGCAATTTTATCTGTATTAGAGGTTTTAAAATAATAATAATAATATCTTATCCTGGGCCAGTGTTCTTTGTTGGTAAGGATGCCATAATCAATAAGGAGAAACCCGGGTTGTTCCCAGAATAAACAATATCCTGAAATAGTTTAGATTGAAAGGTCCATAATCTAGAACCAGCCCATAAAAACAGAAGAGTTATATTTCCCATGATAATAACTTAGGAAAAATCACAAAAAACTGGCATTCTTTTGCCTTTCAAAATTTTAATTTATTTACTTTGAATTTACCTGCTCTCCCCCCTTTCCCTTCATTATTAAATGGGAGGAAATTGACAGAGAGATGAGACTGACTGATGAAAATGTGAAAGACTATTCGATTTTACTCAAAATGTGAACATTCTTACAATAAAAAGAATTTAGAGAAAATGGGTGGCAAAGAGAGAGAGAGTTTATACAGAATTTCAGACTAGATTAACAAAGGGTTTGTCCAAAAGGAGATTTCAGAATTTGGGAACTATTCATTACTATTCTCAGTTGCTTGTTTAATGAAAACTATAGATACTACATAACTGGCCTTTGTTAAGAAATTTTGATCAGAGAATTCTGGGGGTGGCACGCAATGTGCATTTATATAAGTTTGGGGGTATATTTCAAGCTAAAAATAACTATGATTTTATTGCATTTGGACAAATTAGATTACATTGATAAACATTGTTCCTTCAAAATGGATGCATCCTTCTTAATTTTGTGTAGATTGGTTGAACTGAGTTTGGAAGAGGAATCTTTACCACTTTGGGGGACAGGATTCCTTGTCCACTAAGGTGTTAAAAATTTTAAAACTGGAAAGTCATGAAGGAACTTGGCACCTACTTGATCCACTGAGTCATGGTGAAAACAATGCAATGCATGATAAATGGTGATACAATAAGGGCTGATATCTCCAGACCACTCTGGAAATGTGACAGTGAGGGACATGGAACCTCTGGTGAACCATCTGCTCCTGGGATGAGGGGAAAGTTAAGTGGGGACAAGTAATGAAAGCAGCATTCTGCCCTCCATGCCTTTTGAACATGCATCATGACACTGCACCCACACATTGCAATGAACCTGCTTTTGTCATTTTGGTGAGATAACCAGATCCTGAAGATGCCTCTGGGAAAACCTGTTCATCACTTAATTTGTTCCATTTTTTCCCTACTTTGGTTTTCACTACTATTGCAAAACAAAAAGAAGTTAGTAGCTCTAGCTGATGCATCTTCTGCCATTCTGTGTTGTAGAAAGTGAAAGTTCATCAATGAAGCTTCTCGATTTGTTTGTTGAGTTATGTGCCATCAAGTTGATGTCAACACTGAGTGACACATAACTGGGTTAGGCCTTCTCCAGCATCAGTCCCCAACTGGACCTTCAGGTCTTCCAACAGTGCAGCGATCACTTTGTAGCCATCATGCTGCTCCATCTCTCTACCTTTTAGTTCACCTCTTCAATTTCCTTCCATTTTTCTTAGAAATAGAGAATCAGCATTATTTCTGAATACTTCGTAAGTATTCTGCTTCACCTTGTACAGCCAGCAATTTAGTCTGAAGCCGTCAGTTTTGATTTATTTTTGGTGTGTAGCCAAATTAAATGCGTATTCCTACTATTTGCATTTAAATGTGCATACACATATTAAATACAAAACTTATTTAAAAGTAATTTCTTTGGCCAAAAGTGTGTTTTGCTTCTAAGAATATATGAAAGGCGAGAAAAAAGTCTATGTTCAGGTACCAATAAAAAATCCCGCTACAGAGAAATTGTGAAGTATCTCTATAAAATGACAATTTAATATATTTATTATAGTTACAGAGAGAAACTATTGAGAAGTGATAGCTTTGCTGCTGTATTCTACATAGAGTTGGCAAAAAAATGACTGCATACCAATGTTACCACTTGAAACGAAGTTGTGTATTCTTAGAAAAATAAGGTATCTCAGGATCCAAGCATGTTTCACCTTCATATTGATTTCCTCTCGTGAAATTGGATGACCTTTACTATATGAAAATCACTGTACCAAATGAAGTAAAGGTCACCTATTTTAAAGGCATTGTTACAAACGTATGGGAAAAAAATTACTGAAAAAAGCATAAAAGTAAACATTTTAGTAAACGGCTTGCAAACAGCAGGTATCAACATTTACAGTGAATTGCCAGCAATTTACATCAAATAAGTTTCATCATGTAAGAATACATAGGTGTGGATAGGAATGGAAACAAAATTTGTTACCGTCTTCTATAGTAGCTAATTTTTTAGACATGACAAAATAAAAATAGCAATAAAACTGAAAAAAATAGGGGAGGCGGGCTTGTAGACATGCACTTTTTTATAGGAACAGTTGTGTGGTGATAATTATTTTGATCATGTGCCATCAAGTCAATGTTGACTCTTAGTGAGCACATAGATAGATGGTCTCCATGCTGATCTACCCTAATTCACTCTTCCAGGTCTTTCAACTGTTCACTCATCATTACTGAATCGATGACTGCTGGTCATCCTTCTCTTTCTTCTATCTTTCTCAGCCTTACAGCCATCTCCAGAAAGCTAAGAATTCCTATAATAACTCTGAACTAGCATAATTTGGGCCTGGTCATTTATGCCTAAGTGAGAACTCTGAGTTGATTTGTTTAATTATCCATTTGGTTGTGTTTTGGGCTCTTCATGATATTCTCAGGAATCTTCTGCAAAGTTTTGAACCAAAGTTCAACATTATTAATAGTCTTTTTATACTGCAAATGAAAAATATTTTTTTTGCTCACCCTTTTTGGTGTAAGCTCCTGAGCTCAGAGAGCACTAGTGCTCTCATGTTCTAGCTTTGGATGTTTTGCACAACTATAAGGATGCTTAAGCAATGTAAAAGAGGTTCTGTGCATTTTGATTATATTGTAGCAAAGATGTAAAGCATTTATAAATACTAGAAATTTCATGTTCGCCAAATAAAGATCAGAAAAACATTTCTCATTCATACATTTCCTTACAGGATATAATAGTGAACTTTGGAAATAAAACAATGGGGATAATTCAAGGAAATGTACTTTCTTAGGAATAATATAATGCTTGGAGCATTGGCTTTTCTATGAAGAGTCGACCAAATGCATTATGTAAACTATAATAGCATAGTGCCTTCTTCTAAGGGTTTATCATGCACTAGTCACCCCATGATCCATTGGGTCATCCCTTCAGAGATATTTACTTGCTATCACCCATGCACCCATGCCCATCAATCCCAAAAGAAAAACCTCTGGACTCAATTGTATATTAATATTTTAAAAGATGTGTCTCTTCTTTAAGACATTTTAGACTTTAAGTTCTTAAGATGGTGATTTTAAGCACATAATGCAACTTTGGCTTAACACCTTATGTACTATGTTTTTTTATTTCCTGAGTGAATTATTATGTATCTGATCTTATTCTTTTTGGGTCTTTACTTTCAATGATTTTTTTGTTATGGCTAGATATGAAAGGCATAAATAAATAACATTGTTTATTGTGAAGCCTATGATTTTCTCTGAATATGGGGGCATTGCCTATAAACATGAGTATTTGCAGTCACAAACATAGACCCTTGCACATATTATAATCAACACTTTTTAGATAGAAAGATCCTTGTTTCCATCAGTGTTTTTACCTAGCCAGATTCAGATACACCAGGTGGTCCATCTAACTAATAATACAACTTAGACACATTATTTTTTAACAGTTTGTTGCTCTTTGCCCATTGCATTTGTACCTACATGAAACTTATTTTGTTTCTGAATAAAGCAGCAGGCACAAACCAAAACTTGTTGGTAATGTGAATTTCACTGCCTGTTTATCATGTACCGTTTCTCTTTCTTTAGCATTCTCCTCCAGCAATATGTTCACTTTATCAGTGGGAATCCTCATGAAATTCCTTCCAACAGAAGCCACATCTGAGTTTTTGTGTAGGAGTGTATGTGGAGTATTTCAGATACTTTCATATGTTTTGTTTAATCTCTGCTCATATAATCTCCACAATTTATGAAAGAAGTGATAGAGAGAAGTATTTGCAGGAGTCAAGCAGAGGGAGATATTATGGGAGATGGGGACCATCTGCTCCTGGGGAAGTAGGCTTGTTTTTGTGTTGATCCTTCCCTTCTAAACCCCTTGTTCTCATCCCAGGTTCATGGATGTGGGATTTTCAGCCACCCAGGTCTCTGGTTGTTGCTGGTCAGAGCCAGATTGATCTGTCAGAATTCCTCCTTTATCCACGAGAGAGGTGACCTGCTATGTACTACTGAAATCTGGCAGGCACAAAAATGTATCCAAGTTTGTTGTGGCTTCAGTCAAAGTCATGAACCCATGGCTCTCTGTGTGAGTAGCAATAGTGGTGGTGGTGGTAGCAGTAGTAGTATTTAGCTGTTTTGGAAATCAGAAGCACTGTGCCTCATAACCGGATCTGAGACCCTTGATGAACTGTGGAGTCCTTGATGCTCTCTGAACCTAGTTGTTTTCCTGCAGATTTTTCATTACCAAACTAGGTAACATCATAACCTAGTTTGGTAATGAAACATCTGCAGGAAAACAATCAAGCTCAGAGAGCACCAAGGACTCCCAATTCAACCCTAAGCTACTAATATTCTCTTCTATCACTACTCTTGATAAAGTTGGACATTAATAAAAAGTATGCTATGCTGGACTTCCTGTGGGGCAGTGGCATCCCTATTTGAGTTGCCCTTGCTGGATTAGTGACTTAGTTCCCCAGACTGATGGATCTATAAGATTTCAATCTTCTCTTGGTGAGGGTTTGATGCAGCTCAGAAGATGGACTTGTACATATTTATTGAGGGTCCCACACATATGGGTGGAACAGCTATAAAGTGATCTGAAGGGGAGTGGGGGGATTTTAACATCTGTCCTTTGTCATGGTTGGATCATTCTTGATGTTTTAATCCTATTATGTAAGCTACCTACAGTCATTTTGTGATTGATGTGGTACACAAACTGATAAACAAACCAAACAAACAATAAATTTGCAGGAGTTACACAAGGCCATCAAGCAACTTGCCAAGTATCTGTTAACTTGGAAGTATAGGAGGAAGAAGCCTAATATTTAAGGTCTGGAGCATAGATATTTAAGATCTTTCACTTTTTTACAATGCAGTGTATAATCACTTATTGTGATGTGAAGCTTCATTCTTGTCTTCAGTAAAGTTTCTAATCTAGCTAAGTTGTGTCTGGAGTCTTCTGCCAAATTCCTCTGAGAGCTGAATTGATGTTTATGTGGTCTGGGGACTTGTAATTTACTGCCAAGCCTGGCTATGAAGCCTGACAGGAGAATATATTTCAAAGTTTAAGCAGATAGGCTGTTTTTTTTTTCTGCAACACAATTTCATAGAATCATAGAGTGCATGAGTTGGAAGGGACCTCTAGGACATCTGGTACAACCATCTGTTCAGTGCAGAAATCCACTATGTATTCCTTGCAGGTGGCCATCCAGATCCTGTCTGAAAAGCTCTATCAAGGTAGCATCCAGCCTCTTACATTGCTTAACAGATTTTACCCTCATGGAAGTCAGCCTGAATTTCCTTGTTTTTAATTTCAGCTTTTAGTTCCTTGTCCTACTTTCAAGTTTTAATGAAAAACAGATCCATCTTTAGGTACTTATAGACTATGCTCATAACTCTCCTAGTGTTCTTATCTGCAAACCAAACATATCCAGTACCTTTAACCATTCCTCATAGGATTGTTTTTACAGATCCCCTACTGCATTAATTTTTAGAGCATTATAATATTTATACATGCTCTTCCATCCCCTTTTTTATTTTTTCTTCTGTATTTTTCCTAATGACAGAAAAACTGTTAAAGAGGGAGAGATGGATTAGCTGTACAATTTGATTAGTTGAACTACAATCCATCTAAAATCATGCTGAAATCTTTTTTAAAACATTATTTTTACAATGAAATGATAGGTATGCTTCTTTCAATACTTTAACATGTTTTAGCTCTATGTAGGTTGTGAGAAATGTATGAAGACTCCGTTTTTGTTTTTCACGTTTTGTAAATATTTGTATCTGGATTGGAAAATGATCTTACTTGGCAAAAAAGTGGTTAAGGTTACTTATTTATTTCTCTATTTACAAGAAATTCTGGAGTCTTAATAAGGCTGCTGAGATAAGCAGCCTTTAGAAGCTCACTAGACTCTGTTGTAATTAAAATATAGTACAATCAAGTAAGCATTTTTACTTCTATGGCCATTAGAAAGTGAATAACTGTTCTCTTAACCATGCTAAAAAACTCCTGAGGGCAATTCACATGGCCAAACACCATTACCTTCAAATAAGTACTGCTTTCCAGAAATTCTTGAAGAGAGTGGTTCATGAATGCCAGGGAGAAGGGCTTTTTAATGTGTCGATTGTTAATTTGCGACTAAACCTCATTATTATAAATTATGCACATAATATTCTACTATTCCTGATGACTGCAGGTAACCATTTAATCTGATCAAAACCTACCTATTATTTTCTCCTAACTGTTGCCTAATCATTGAACACCAAGCAAAATATCAGCTTGTATTAAGCATTTGATCTGAGTAGCATGCTGTTGCTTTCTATAAGAGCTAGCATGAAATTGCAGCTTTATGAGCTTAGTTGGTTTGGTAGCCAGCTCAGAATGGCTGTTCATAATGTGACTTGCTGCTGAATCATGTAAGGAAAAAAAATAACACTATGTGGTGAAATCAATCTGCACCATAGCTGTTGTGCATCAAATTACTCAGTTGAAGGCCACATTTGGGACGTACTCAGCCAAATGCCATGCATTTTGGCCCACAATATGCCTAACAAGTACTTGATTTTCTTTCTCCCTCTTAGGCAGGGAATAAGAGTAGGCAGTGCTTGTTGCTTATGGTTGGTGACAGTCATGGGTTTAAGGATATTTAACTTTGCCATTGCTCATAGATAGACCAGCATCTTGATCACGGGAACTGCCAAATGTAAAAGAAGATTGTCAATTGCAAAAGTGAAACTGAAAAATAATTGTCTTCTGAAAAATCCAGATGATCAAATGTTCCTATGGAAGAACAGTTTATTCCAGAAACTAAGGTGTGAGGCAGACACTCTATCCTCTTTTTTGAGTAATCTATAATGATACATTCCCAGATTGCAATTCTCATTGGCCCCAGCTAGCCTGCTTTCAGGTAATATTCTTACCTAATTCTTCTCATGCCATTGGTTGGTTTGAGAAGAAAATTAGAGAGTAGACCTGGACATAGTAATGTTGAGCCTGAATGGTTTCATGCAACATTCCCTCAGATAGCAGATATGGTGAAAGAAAAAATGTCTCAGATGATATGGACAAAATTCTGTAAATGATGAAAGATACACCTAGCAAAGCTTTGTGTGCAGGTATACATTGGCAACATTACAATGGTATGCTATCGATGCAGGTAGTCCTTGACTTACAACTGGTTACTCAGTGACCATTCAAAGTCCTGATGGACCTTCCAAAGCTACATATGACCTGGATCTGAAGTTATTATGGTTATCCCTCCCCTGTCATTTCTGATGCTTGGCAACTGGCCCACTGCATTTCTGATGCTTGGCAACTGGCATTTCTGATGCTTGGCAACTGGCCCACATTTATGGCAGTTTGCAATGTTCCACAGACATGTGACTACAATTAATGATATTTTTGTTGAAAACCAGAGTTTACTTCCAGTGAGTAATGGGTTCACTTAATCACTGCAGCACTCACTTAATGACCATGGATTCACTTAACAGTCATGGTGATTCAGTTGATGACTGCCACAAAAAAAAGTTGCAAAACTGTGTCAGTCATGTGAAGACTGCCCAGTATGACTTACAACCACAATGGGCAGGCTTCATTATGATCATAAGTCGAGGATTATCAGTAGTTATTTTCCACCAGTTAAAATGCCCAATAAATGAAGTTTCCTCCATGGTGCTACAATGTATTTCATAGTTCTTTAATTGTTTCCCATCACTGAAGATACAAAGGAATCCCCCTCCTTTTTTTAAGATCAGCTTCACCTTACACACATAAAAACACATAGCTGAATGACAAACAAAAGCAATGCAACAACAGTCTTTGCATTATTTTTACACCACACTGAAGACTTGCTTCCCTTTTTTCTTGAATAAATCCATAGCTTCTGAGGATGTAAGTGATACAGATGATTTATATGGCCATACTATAATGCTTCATTCACTTTTATATTTATATTATATATATATTTTATATTAATTCACATTGTAAAAATACTAAGATTTAGTTGCTGAATCTCTAATGCCAACAGACAGTCTTTTCTTTCCAGTACAGGTACTATCTTCAGATATAATCAATTCATTACATTCTCAGTGCCTGCTAGCCATGGCAGCTATACTCTGGATATTCAATTACTGGAGAATAAGAATGGGAAAGCATTACTTTGTTTATGTCCTATTTTGGGGTTTATACACCTTGTTGGTCACTGTGGAAAGACGAAGCATAGCTGCCTGGTAAAGGACACCCTAAGCATCCATGGGGAAATTGCCCAAAACATCTTTGTTTTGTGCATGTACATGTTAGAGTATTCTTAATAATTTTGTTGTTCAGTCACACAGACACGTCCAATTCTTTGTGACCCCATGGACACCAGGCCTCCCTGTCCTGCACTTCCTCCAGAGTCCACCCAAACCCATGCCCATCACATTGACTATGCTATCTATCCATCTCATCCTCTGCTGTCCCCTTCTCCTTTTCCCTTCAATCTTTCTCAACTTCACAGTCTTTTCCAATGAGTCCTCCCTGCGCATTATGTGGCCAAAGTACTTGAGTTTCAGCTTCAATATCTGTCCCTCCAAAGAGCAATC
>JANHZU010003998.1:116138-127067 GCA_032468055.1 Acrochordus granulatus
TCAATTCTTCGATGCTCAGCCTTCCTTATGGTCCAGCTCTCACAGCCATACATTACCACTGGGAAAACCATAGCCTTAACTATGCGGACCTTTGTCGGCAAGGTGATGTCTCTGCTTCTTAACACACTGTCTCAGCAAATTATGGTGACACCCAAAATAATGCGATGCATGCAGTAAGATCATGTTGCAAATCTCACTCTTATGCTCTTAAACATGTGTCCCAGTCTATAACACAAGCATGTCAGACACTGTGTTTGTGTCAGCATGTCATGACATATGTTGTATGCCCATGCTAGGACCATAAAACTTTGTGAAGAATGCCAGGAAATTGGGGAGTTGGATGAAAAGTGGTTCTCCTTATTTCAATCTAAAGTATAAAGCTTGTAAACTATTAGCATATTGTTCCTGTTTGCCCCAGTTTGGCTGCTATCAGCTGCTCTAAATCATATCCTCTCATCTGAGCCATTGTTGGCTGAGATGGCAGATACTTTAATGAAGTAGGAAAAATGTCTAAGCTCTAAAATGTGTTTTATGGAATATCTGAAAGTTTCAATTAATGCAAAAATCTATGTTAGGATAGCAAATAGTTTGGGAACAATATTTCTCCAATATTGAGATGTTTGCAGTAGCTGCCAATTTGTCTGAGCTTTACATTCCAAGTGTTGAACTTAAACTTGAAAACAGGGATGCTTTTTACACAATTCCAAAAGTCATCACTAAGTTGCAATTCTTACTGTGACACAACATAAAATACATATTCATTCATATTAATTGATTGAAATTTTAAAATATTTTTATCCCATTTTTTTTCATGTACAGTACATCCCAAGGCAGCAAACATACTAATATTCTTTCCTCCTCCTATTTTTCCACAATAACCCTATGAGGTCACCCAACCAGCTTTCATGTCTCAGGTGGGACTATAACTCACAGTCTCCTGGTTTCCTGAAGCACAACACCAAGCTGTCTCTCAGTTTTAATTAAAAATGAATTAAAATACATATCATGCTGATCTCCGTAACTTTCAAGCCAGCCCTACTTTTTATCTCCTTTCTGGTGGTGACCTTTGGCATGTCACTCAGGAATAAAGTGTAGCCTTCAAACCTACCCCACCCTAAGTTGTACAGTCTTGCTTTAAAGCTTTAAGTAGCTTAGACTTGAATATCTGTGGCATTTTCCGTGTGTGCTAAACTGTCTGCTACACTTACATAACTATTCACAAAGTCAGCACTCTCATTGGCACTGTTTGGTTTCAGGGTACTATCAGAAACTGCATAAAAACACCTCTGTGAAATGCATGGATTTCATGAAAGTATATAAAAAGCAAGGAAAAAGGAAAAGAAATAATAGAGAAACAAAGAAACATTGCTATAGCCCCAGATCCTACATCAGCCTTAATCAGCAGAACAGAGAAAACAAATCTGTACCTTCAGTAGCATTTTGGAAAGGCATTTTTCACCCTTATCAAGTATATTAAGGGCAGTTCTTCCAGAGAATTGCTGTAGCTAATAATGGTGGGTGGCAAAAATAATTTAGTAGTAAGTGCACAATCATCTTGAAAATATGAGTAGGATACACAATAACACATATAGGCCCTCAAAACTGACTGGCTGCCAGATGAGAAGATGAAATCCTGTAGATCAAGTGTGTCTAGTCTTGGCAACTTTAAGTTATGCTAGTTGAGGAACTCTAGGAGTTGAAGTCTACACATTTTAAAGTTGCCAAGGCTGGACATGCCTGCTGTAGATTGAATCTACTGATTTTTTTCTTCCATTTTAACTGAGCATGATATTTCATCAAAAGCTCTGCTGGAGAGACTGAGGTAACCATTCCTCCAACTTTGTTCAACAATGTCTCAGAATCAATCAGTCAGACATGTTTTTTCATGTTTTTTAAACATAATTTTGCATTGGCAGCCTGGCATTTTTCTGTAGCATATACTGTTGTGATGTTGGCATGCATAGATGGACGGATGGAGGGAGGGAGGGAGAGAGGAATGAATGGGTTTCTTTAATGTATTTAATTTATACACCACCTGTTGTTAATCAGTTGCTCAGTCTTGTCTGACTTTTCACGACTCCATGGATCATAGCACACCAGGCCTCCCTGTCCTGCAATGCCTCCCGGAGTCCTCCATATCCATGCCCATTGCATCTACAATGCTATCATTTCATTCTCTGCCAACCCCTTCTCCTTCAATCCTTCAGTCTTTCCCAGCATCATGGTCTTTTCCAATGAGTCTTCTCTTTCTATTAGGTGGCCAAAGTATTTGAGCTTCAGCTTCAGTATCTGTCCTTCCAATGAGCAATCAGATATGATTTCCTTTAGGATTGACTGGTTCGATCTCCTTGCAGTCCAAGGGACTCTCAAGAGTCTTCTCCATATCACAACTCAAAGGCATCAGTTCTTCAGTGTTCAGCCTTCCTATTGTCCAACTCTCAAAGCCATACATTACTTCCGGGAAAACCATAGCTTTGACTATACAGAACTTTGTCAGCAAGGTGATGTCTCTGCTTTTCAATATGCTGTTTAGGTTTGCTATAGCTTTCCTCCCAAGAAGCAAGTGTCTTTTAATTTCATGGCTGAAGCCACAATCTGCAGTGACCTTGGAGCCCAAGAAGGTAAAATTTGTCACCGCTTCTATTTCTTCCCCTTCTATTTGTCAGGAAATGATGGGATTGGATGCCATAATCTTAGTTTTTTAATGTTGTATTTCAAGCCAGCTTTGCACTCTCCTCTTTCAAGAGGCTCCTTAGCTCCTCTTCACTTTCTGCCATTACTTATGCTTAGCATATGGGCTTTTTCAGATTATGAGATACTTGAAGCTAAATTCCAACTTTGAACCTAGGAAATATAAGTTCAGTCCTGATTGCCTATCCTAGTATTTTTAACATTGTATAAAATGTCTTCTTTGAATGAAAAAGGGAGACATTTCTTCTTCTTCTTCTTCTTCTTCTTCTTCTTCTTCTTCTTCTTCTTCTTCTTCTTCTTCCATTTCATTCTTAGGAGGTAATAAAACACTGAATAATCTCTTTTCAGTTTTGCATAGGTTGAAACCATGTTCCCTTACACTCTCTTCAATCTCATTATCTCTCTGTAAATAATATGCATTCCCACTGCTGTATTTTGCTTAGAATCATGAATTTTATCACTGGGTCTCACTGTAAAAAAACATAAGTCATCACTTGTGTAACAGATTGAAAAGTTTCTGTAGCAGTCTTATTTCCTTACTCAGCAATTTAAGCTCTCTTAAGCCAATCCTTTGTGCATCATTTTGCAGTAACTTCCAGTGGTTTCTTCATCATATTTGTTTTTTTTTAAAACATAGTATTTCATAAGCTCCTTTTTGCCCACCACTGACGATAAAATATCACATTCTTTTTTTTTGCCCTTTGGCAGATAAATTCACACAAGTTCTACAAACATTTATTAATCAACAACTCAGTTGCATGAATGTTGCCCAGATATATAATGTAAAAGGCTTTCAGAGTTATCTTTTATCTGATTCTGGAGGGCAACAGTGGGCAAAAAAAAGGGGGGAAATAGCCATCCTTTTACTCAGAGAGACATATTACACGTTCCCATTGCTCAAATCAAATCTTTATTGCAGTCATAGGAGGAAAGAGTACAGATAATGAAAAAGCATAAAAAATACATTGGAGTCTAAAATAATAAGAATTTTTAAAATGTATATATGAAACAAGAGGCTAAAAACCTGATGGGAGGGATAGGATCATTAGATCGATGTAGGTGAGCAAAAAGGTTAATATGTGGCTGGCTATATCAAATTGCAGAGCACTCTAGTATAACGAACTAGATGCTCATTAGGCTAGTTTTTTGGTCATCATCTGACAGATTTTAAACACTACTGCACAGAACCTGGCAACTTTATATATTGTAACAGGGCTGAGATTGAAAGCTGTAGGGAGGTATACAGATGTGCACCCTGGGTATTTATGCAATAATGATGAAATGAGGCTAGTATGGATACTTCTGTACAACAAGCACTGGAAAAGCACATGCTCTGTTGTTTCTGTGTGTCCAGAGTCACAGGGGCATTGTTTCTTTGGGTAGGGAATCTTCCTGTACCGGCCTTCAAGGACAGCAGAGTGGAGGGCATGATATTGTGCCAGAGTAAAGGCCCTGCATTATTTAGGTGGTTTGAGATTAAATATAGTGTGTCATAGGGGAGGAGAATACCTGTTGGATTAAAGGTACCATTAAAGACCTGGCTAGATCTGCCACATGCTATTTAATGAGCGCTTTGGCCTGATCATATCCCAGGCTGAATAGAGGACCTGGAGTGAAGCCCAAATATCATATTTTAGTTGCCACATTTGGTTTCTGTGTGGACTGAAAATCATCATTCATAGTTAGTGGGGCAAGGCCAAAGGGGAAAAAAGATAATGTTCCCATTGCTAACATTCTCTGTGCCTGACCACAATCACAGCCTGTTTAAAGGGTGAAGCTAGTTTGATTGGCATTTTCATTAGGTGTTATGGAAGGAGACCCTTGCAGAAGTCAGCATGGACCCTTCCTTCCCTTTTTGTCTCTCTCCTCCTATACCTATTCTCCAACTATAAAAATGGAATGCCCTGATGATGGGTGTATGTGTTGAGAGATTGTAGTTGGGCAAGAAAGCAAGAGAAAGCAAGATAGATGCAGACAAGATGAACCCTAGAAAAAGGCAGCTTGAAATAGAAGGTGAAATGGTGAGATGAGAAAAAATAGGTTCAACAATGAATTCAGATGCATAAGCAGTCAAAAGATGAGCCATGCCAGCTTTCCAGAAAGGACAAAACCAGCAATAGATTGCTGGAAATGTTCCTTTTTCCTTCCAACAAAAAACTGATGACTGTGAGATGCTGAATTTCCTGCAGCAGATCAGGATGGCAGTAGCATGCATGGCTGGAAATAACAGAGATGCTGGCCAGCAAATCTAAGATAGCTAAACATTGGCTAAGAGGTAGCTATGATTCTGGCTGAATAGGTTCCCTTGAAGTCCACAACTGAAGAGCATTCAGAGACAAGGGTAATCAAGACTCTTAATTTACACAGTTGTAGGCAATTCGGGCCTGCCTGTACTGAAGGAGAGAAAGAGAGAAATGAATTTAGAGAAATGCATAATAATTTCAGAGTCTTTAGACTTAGACAATGAGTACATATAGAAATAGGAATATGAGTACATATAGAAACCTAGGAAAATAACGATAGGTAGTATGATAAGGATTAGAGATAAGTAGGTGTATAATTTTTCTTTAAGTGAGTTATTTTTTGTATAATTATACCTTCCTTGTAACAGAGGGAAGAGAAAAAAAACTACACTCCTTGCCTATGCTTTGTACCACTTCTCCAAAAGAACCTATCAGAGGTGGGTATATGGGAAATTACTGGAGCACAGTATAAGTGTGATGAATAAGCTGGAACTAGATCCAAGTACATAAAATAATTTCACCAGTATTTCAACCGGAGTGAAGCACTACATCAGATCTACTGGGGTCCATCAGTGTCTCCTGAAAAATTCCCATATGTAAAAGTTAATTCAAGTAAGATGAATCCCCAAAAGTTCTCCAGTTGCGAACCTTCTTCTGTCCAAAGGTTCTTTCCCACTGCTGACTTACATGTCCTTGAATAATTCTGGAAACTATACTGGCTTAATGCCTTGTCTCTGTTGCTCCTGTTCTGTCATGCTGCTAAATGGTGCAAGTGTAGATGTTCAGAAGATAATGGCTGGTGACTAGATGAATCTTCCATCTTTACTGGCTGTTTCAGTTGGTAGGGAAACAGCTGCCAATTAAGCATTGCAGCAGAAGTTGGATGGTCCTCTGCCCATCATCTCCAAGTTCCTTTTTGTGTCTCTTCTCCTACACCAAAGTCTATTGTAATGCAAGCTGAACAAAGATTGTTTTTTAAAAAATATCACACTCACAAAACCAGATGAAAGCCAAGAAGGGATTGGGTTGCAAGTAACATCTTTTTCAAGATTTATTTCTACATTTTTTTAATATTGGAAATAAATGCCAACTTTCAGATTCCCCTGCATTCTGTTCTAGCAATACTGGAACAGAATGGAAACAGACTCATCATTCTACAACCTTTTTTGCTAAACTAACACTTACAGTACAAGTAATACAGACTTACAACTATTTGTTTAGCAACCATTTGGAGTTACAATGGCATTGAAAAAAATGTCTTACAACCGGTTCTCATACTTACAACTATTGCAGCATCCCCATGTTCATGATCAAAATTCAGATGCTTGGCAATTGACATGTATTTACAACAGTTACAGTGTCCTAGGGTCATGTGATCACCATCTATGACCTTCCAGTTAGCTTCTGACAGGTAAAGTCAATGATGGAAGCCAGATTCACTTAACAACTGGGGTGATTTGTTAAATTACTGTGACAAAAAGGGTTGTACAATTAGCTATGACTCACTTAAAAATCATCTTGCTTCGGAATGGGTTCCAAATTAACAAATTCTTGTTCCAGTGTAGTTGTGTGTCATTGACTACTTGCACATCTGAGTGAACACTTCATAGCTAACATGCAATTATGATAGGCAACCTTTTAAATTTACTGGCTGTAGATTGCCTCCATGTATAAAGATCATCACTATAAATAGATGTCTTATTGTGACAGATAACAATTTACACAACTAAAAAGAGTTGCAGAGGAATAGGATGGAAGACCCTGTGCTAAAAAAAATACAGCTTTACAACTGTGTGCAAATCCGAAGGACCACTGGAACAGCATTCCTGGGTCCAACTTTTTAGGAAGATAGTAGAGAAGAATGACTACACATTACAGAAGAAAAGCTATGTCTTTATGAACTGAAACTTTTTGACATCAACAGATTTTACATTCTTGCAGTTTATACACTTACAGTTTACTTTTTGATGTTAACAGATTTTATATGTTTGCAGTTGCCAAGAGGGAAAACATTTCTTTAAAATATGGAATGGGGTTGACCTGGCCTAGCAAAAAATAACTTGCCAGATCAGAGTAATATAGCCTACTAAAATGACTCTCAACTATCAAAAATTGGCCAAAAGAAGAAAATATAACCATATTTCTCTCACCTGCTCAGAGCTCCAGTAAAGGAACTTAAGAGAGCAGCAACCAAAAATAAACTTATTGATTACAGCCCAAAATAATGCTATTGTGTCTTGGGATTTGTATAATACATTTGAAAAATAATGCTATGTGGTTGTTTTTAGATTAAGATAACAGTGCTCTTTTATAAGCTGAGAGCAGTATAATATTCTCCTATTTTTTTCCCTTGTTGCAATTATTGCTGTTGTTGCTATTATTACATTTTCATCCAAAATTTTCATCCATTCCAAAAGACAGATCTTATAATAATATGTAGATATTTGTTCTGTGTATTTTTTTTAGTCAGCCACTGATAAATCTTGATTCTAGAGCATTTTGGGAGTTTATTTGGAATTTTGCCTACACAGAATGTTTTTATTTTATGTAACTTTAGAGCATGTATGCCTGAAACATCAATTAATTCTCATTAAACAAATGTGGCAATAAACATTCTATTTCTTTCATTTCAACATGTGGAACTCTCTGCTGACAGTAGTCATTCAAGTTCATGTTATTTTTCTAAAATACTTTTGCATTGTGGCTCTTCATATCAAGAGGAAGCAACTGCTGCGAGCAAATGCTTTGCTTTCAGTGGTTAGAAGTGAACTAATCAGAAGTTAAGTATTATCTGCCATGCACTTGAAAATTCAGCAAGCCATGTATGAAACTCAAGTGACATACACACATAGATATCTGCTTTCTAAAAAAATTAAAATATTGTTAGTTTTGGCACACAATGCAGATGTTTGGTTTCTTCTTATGTTTGCACAGCTGTGCATCATCCCTGTAGTTGTCCCAATGTTCTCCTTACTTGTTTTATTTCAGCAACATTTTCATCAATCAGTGCTTCAGAATTTCTTTCAGAAGACTTATGCACTCTACCATTGAGCTCAAGGACCTAGGAAAGTCATACTTGCTGGTTACTGAAGTAAGCAAACATTTCCTCATCTACTAACAACATTATAACCCCTGCACTGGATTCCAAGCTTCTCCAAATATCATCAAAACCACTTTTGCACAACTCCAGTATGATGCTTATATTAAGAGCAAGAAAGTTAAATAAAGTTAGCAATTTATTTTCTTAAGCATGGCAACATATTGTTTATTGATAGAATTGGCTCAGTCAGTCTCTGCATCAGCTCCTAGATCAGAAGAACACAAGTTGACAAGACAAGAGGCATTTCCCAGCAGGCAAATTTAGCTCAGTGGCTAACATACTCTTCAACTTTAGGCTGACCAGGAATCATGCATGCCCTGACTTCACTGATGCTTCCTCAAGAGAAGAAATATGAGTTTTTTTCCCTTCCTCCAACTGATTGTCCTGTAATAGTAGGCAATAGCTCACCGTGCTCCTTTTTTATTGTTGTTAAATGCTGTCTGAATGGCTAAGGCATCAGGCTACAAACAGAAGACTGTGAATTCTTAGTCACAAAGCCAGCTGGGTGACCTTGAACCAATCACTCTTTTCAGCTCTAGGAAGAAGCAATGGCAAACCACTTCTGGAAAATCTTGCCAAGATAACTGCAGGGACTTCTCTTTGAGAATTGGAAATGGCTGAACAGAAGGGGAAAAAACCCACTCAAAATAGAAGTATAAGGCCAATGCATCTGGGTTTTGATGAGGGTGACTTTAGAAATGTCTTGGAAACAATGTGATTTGAAGGACAAGGAGGTGCATCTTGGTATCTTCAGAATACTACTTAATAGTGTTAATTTACTCATGTGGTTATATACTGTCATGTTTGTTCATGTCTGACCTTTCCAACTGATCCCCTCAGAACAACTTTGATAATTAGGAAACAAACAGTCCTTCCCTCAGGATTACACTCCAGAAAGACATGGCACAGAAGGAAATGAGATAAAGGGATAAACAGGAAACTGGGCAAAACTTCTTCTCTTTTGTAGTGCCTAAGCTTTCTAACTATTGTGGAAATCAGCTACTTGGAAAAGTCCAGAAGACATCCCCCTTCCTTTATAACAATATCAGCAGAAAGTCTTGTTTTTCCTCACAAGAAAAACATCTTTGTGATCTCTGAGAAATTACTTTTCTCTCAAATAGACAATAGGAGTTCAAAGCCCAGCAGAAGGTGCTACAGAGCAGGAAGATGAGCAATACGAGACACAACAGAATGCAATGCCAGTAGGAACATCTGCCACAAAGATTGATGTCATCTAACTGGCTAGTAGAGAGGAGATTAGACAGGTAACAATTTATATTTCATACTGAAATTAAGTTCCCATTTTTCTTCTTCTATAAGCTCCTTGGCTTAGCGTACAATGATTTCATAACCCACAAAAGTGTCTTTTTATCATGTCTTGGATATACCTTTACAGAGGAGGATTAGTCATGAGTAATCTATCAAGTGTCATTTTGCTTATTTTTCCCCCCATTTTTGACTCTTAAATTCCTTGCTACCCTGCATGAGTTTGCCATTTTAAAAAAAGTGTGCATTAATTTGTATATTTCCTGTAATGTATCCTATTTTCTGTGTAATTTTGGAACAAATTGCTTCAATGCATTTTCTCCATTATTTTCATAAATAAATGCATTTTTGTGTATGTTTTCCTAATATACACATATTAACACATTCCGATTGGATAACTGCATTGTGAAGTAGAGATGTGAAATTACAGTACCTAAGGATAAAGAAGAACATTTTGTGCGTTGCTTCAAGAACAAAATTACGCAGGTTCACATTAAAATAAGCAAATTTATCTTGCTTCCTAGCAACAATAACTGAAATAACCTATTATTACATTTTCTGTTTTTAGATTACATTCTCAATCCAAAGATCAATATAAGCGCTCTAATCAAATGGGTGATAGCATGTGCACAGCCTTAGGTTACTTTTTGGCCTATGGTGCTTTCTGCAGGTGTTCTTTTGTTTGTGCAGAAATTTATTTCCTACATTTATAATTTTTTTATAAATAACTCAAGGCAGCAAATATACCTAATATTCTTCCTTCCTCCTATTTTCCCCATAACAACAATCCTGTGAAGTGGGTTGGACTGGGATAGAGTGACTGACCTAAAGTCACCCAGTCAGCTTTCATGCCTAAGGCAGGACTAGAACTCACAGTCTCCTCGTTGCTAGCCTGATGCCTTAACCAGTAGAGCAAACTGGTTTTTTCCAATAATTTCATCTAATTTCCAATCATCCAATCCTTCCTTCCTAGAAAGGGACTTCCATTATTAGCTTTCTTCTCATAACATTTAGAATGCAGTCTGCGCATCTAACAGGGATTTGGGATGTCCTTTAATTTCTGCCAGGTAGCTCTCCAGACAGGAATGGCTGCAGAACTTGGTTAAAAAAATAACCAAGATGATAGCCACAGCAGTGCAATCAAAGTTTGGCCTGTTCTGTGAAAAAAAAATGTCAGCTCAGGTTGCCTACTCAGCTTTGACTTTTTTTTAAACAAATAACACTTAATTATATTGTTTTTAAGAGTCAACTGGAATTGTGTGGCTAATACATTAAAATAAATAATTGGGCGATCATGACAGAAACCTGCCTAATTTCTCTGGACCTGTACCACAGAATAGATGGGTGCATAAAAACAAAGGTTTCCCCTTTCAATCGTGTCTGACTCTAAGGGTGGTGCTCATCTCTGTTTCATAGCTGAAGAGCCAGCGTTGTCCAAAGAGCCTTCCGCAGTCATATGGCCAGCATGACTATATGCCAAGGTGCACAGAACGCTGTCACCTTCCTATCACCTTAAGCAGTACCTATTTATCTTCTTGCATTTTTCATGTTTTCAAACTGCTAGGTTGGCAGGAGCTGGGGAGAACAATGGGATCTCACCCCATTATGCCATACCCATTATGTCTTGAA
>JANHZU010003999.1:0-10139 GCA_032468055.1 Acrochordus granulatus
ATTAGGAGATGCTTCTGCTGGGGAAATTATATATTTTTGCATATTTTATTACACAACATTTTTGTTACTGTACCTGTAAAAAAGAAAATGCATTTTCTCATTTTCCCATTTTACTTTATTGCTTTGCTATACAAAATTAAAAAATCTATTTACTGGAATTTGCCTGTTATACAAATAAGAAGTTTTATTATATCTAGCAAATCTCTGCTTTTGTATGCCCATTTGATTATAAGGAAACCTTTTTTCCCCCTTTTGGTTCACAGGGAGCTGCATTTCATAAAGATTCTAGGCAACTTCATGGTAAATTTGTAGAACAATTATTTTTGCAGTATATTTAAACAAGTTAGTAGCTGGAGCCAGTATTTTAAATTTAAACTTTAAATATCTCAGATTTCTAGCAATTTTTGGTCAGGGGAGATTAAACAGACCAGGAAAATTTCAGGAACTTGTATTTAGAACTCAAATAAATCAGAGTTTGATTTGTGTTTATGCATTCAAACGTGTTTGTTTATCTCTGTGTCTGATCCTTGAGGAGCAGCTGCCTTTCATTAACCCCAAAATTATTTTTTGAGATTATTTATAATGCAAGCCCCTTCTCCCTCCAAGATCCATCTATATTCTGGGCTTTCTGATGTAAACCCCAAGTTAGTAAAACTTTTTGAAGAGGATGTGCATTATTTAAAATCTGCCTGCCTGGACTGGGAAGACGAAAATGAATGAGATTGTTACAATATCTCCTCAAGTTCAAAAGTTTCTCAATATGAACAAACTTTTCTTATTAATGCTAAAGTAGCAAGAATCAAATAAAACATTAACAGAGTAAAAGACGCAGGCATACATAACATTCATTCAGTGACTGTTTGAAGTTACAACATTGCTGAAAAATAGACTTAGGGCTGGCCCTTGAAATTTTGATTGTCACCATTATACTGCAGCCACATGAATAAAATCTGGCCCACCTCCATTTATGACTGCCCACCTGCTACCCACCCCTATCCCTGGATAACTTTTGTTGTTGCCTTTACCTGCCTCCCCTCTGCTCTGCTTTCCATCTCAGCTGTACATAGGGGAGGCACAGTGGAAATGTCTTTTACTCGAAAAAGACCATAACTTTAATATCAAGCATAAGATAAACAATAAAACAATTTAATTCACAAAATAAACTTACATTGTTATCTGCTACTTTTCCCTACCATAACAGTTGCTCAGCTACTTACCGAAAGCAGATTTGTACTTCTGTACGAAAAAATATTTGTGTCTCATTCTGGAATAAAGAGAATCCTATTATTTTTTTGAACAGCAACTGCACACTATATACAGTATACACTGGTCTTTTTCTTAAACAGGCAATTAAATATCTCTTGTACTCAAAAAGGCAATCAGAATTAGAGAAGATGAGGCCATTATGTTTATTCTGCTATACTCTAATTTCATCAGTAGTTCAAGCTCCAAGAGATCTCTGCCAACATGCTCAGCCACTGCAATTCACTAAAATTATTTATTTATATAGAATGAAATCCCTTTATATTATTAAATATGCAATTTCAGTACTATATTTTTTCACTTCTGCTATTTAAAACTAGATTGTTTTACTAAGTGGGAGGTTAATTCTATATTATATTTCATTGTATGAAATTTACTATAAATCAGTTTATCACTTAGTAGAAAAGATGGCTAGAAAGTACATAACAAGTCTTTCATATCTCTCACCAATATAAATTGGTTCAACATTTAATGCTATTGGGTTCTAGCTCAGTAAAATTAACCTCATTATAATAATTTAAACCCACCAAATTATTTCTCAAAATTCCTAACATGAATTCAGCAGCATGTCTTCTGTTAGCCAGCTTTGTACATGCCTTTCTAATTTTTTCAATTCATGAGATAAATGAAGAAAGGCAGTTACCTCTTTTAGCTTTTTAACAGCATAGTGAATATTATCTCTCTGGCCTCTGTAAGTAGTAGCAAAAATGCCTTCATTAATTTGGCTTTCCTTACTGAAGCCATCGGTGGCAATTTCTACTTCCTTTGGCATCCACAAAAGGCTTGTAGTCTCATGATTCGGAGCAGTTTCCTCCTGAGGAACAGAAGAATTGTGGAACTAGACATTTAAGAGAAAATAAATGATTGTTTTGGTAAACATAAGAAAAATTACTTTCAATCCCAAGCTACACCACAGGCTACCATTACAATGTAACTACCTGATTTTGGTTACCACTAGAACTACACACTAAAAAGTGTACAGTACATTTTGATTTGATTGAATAGTGGCATCGGTTCTACTGGGGAAATAGCAGAATTGGTTCTCCAGTATTATCCTCAACGTTCAGTCTCTTCTAGGTGGTTTGGGGGAGCAAATTTCACTGGAAGTTCATCTGCATAATACTGGATGTAGCTGCAAACCTGATAGGTTTTTAAAACTATTTAGGATCACAAATCCTCCTAGTCGTGGATATTCTCTTTTTAATTCTTTTTTCTTATTTAATATTACATGAAGTCCAGACCTTTTGCAAGATCTGTACAAGGACTGTTTATCTTGCTGACACCACTAAACTCTTTTCTGACTTTGAAAGTCTTTTCTTATTCTTGATTTTGTTACGCACCATAGGCTAATGCAGCTAGGAAGAACATGGGAAAGGTACAATTGAAACAAACTTGAATTATATGAAGTACCTTAAAATGGATTGTACAAGTACACATAATTCAAGTATGTCTATGTACAGTATACTGACTATGTATGTATGTATGTACATTTTCAGTCAATTCTTATCTGACACTAAATCTATTCCCAATTCTGCCATCGACAGATAAAAATTTTCCAAAGTTATGATCCAAGCCTCCCTCAGGCCTGTCCTCCTATCTTTATCCTCCCCCACCATTTCTCGCCTTCAGTTGCCTTCTAGAATATAAATTGGGAGGAAGTGCCCTGTGTTGATATTCTTTCATTGGCATTTCTACCAGGCAATCATCGGGCTATCAAACCCAAATGGGTGCACTGTAGGGAAACATAGTCTTATTATGGGTGGGGGTTTTTTTTGTGTATGTGATTTACTGTAAAATCTTAAATACTAAGAAGTTTGAAGATGTGATATAAAATGTTATTAAGGACTCAGACAATAGGTCTCTATTACTCTCTTGGTTCCTTTTTCTATTTCAGTTTCCAACTTCCAGGATGCATTGTTTGGCATACTAAGTTATCTTCAAAATGCAGCACTTGGATGTTACTTGCTAGAATGTGATAACCCTGAATATATGGATGGCTTTCCACATGATTTTTTGTTGTTCAGTTGCGCAGTCATGTCCAACATTTTGCAACCCCATGGACTACAGCACTCCAGGCCTCCCTGTCCTGCACTGCCTCCCAGAGTCCACCCAAATCCACATCCATCACACTGACTATGCTATCTATCCATCTCATCCTCTGCCAGCCCCTTCTCCTCTTCCCTTCAATCCTTCCTAGCATCACAGTCTTTTCTCATGAGTCCTCTCTACGCATTATGTGGCCAAAGTACTTGAGCTTCAGCTGCAGTATCTGTCCCTCCAATGAGCAATCAGGATTGACTTCCTAAAGGATTGATTGATCTCCTTGCAGTCCAAGGGACTCTCAAGAGTCTTCTGCAGCACCACAATTCGAAGGAATCAATTCTATGGCGTTCAGCCTTCTGTATGGTCCAGCTCTCACAGCCATACATGACTACTGGGAAAACCATAGCTTTGACTATATGGACCTTGGTTGGAAAGGTGATGTATCTGCTTTTTAATATGCTGCCTAGCTTTGCCATAGCTTTCCTCCCAAGGAGCAAGTGTCTTTTAATTTCATGGCTGCAGTGATCTTAGAGCCAAAGAAAGTAAAATCTGTCACCGCTTCCATTTCTTCCCCTTCTATTTGCCAGGAAATGATGGGACTGGTTGCCGTGATCGAGGATTTTTAATGTTGAGTTTCAAGCCAGCTTTTGCATTCTCCTCTTTCACCCTCATCAAGAGGCTCCTTAGTTCCTCTTCACTTTCTGCCATTACAGTGGTATCGTTTGCATATTTGAGATTGTTGATATTTCTCCCAGCAATCTTAATTTTAGTTGGTGATTCATCCAGCCTGGTATTTTGCATGATGTACTCTGCACATAAGTTAAATAAGCAATATACAGCCTTGTCATACTCCTTTCTCAATTTTGAACCAAGCTGTTGTTCCATGTCTGGTTACAACTGTTGCTTCTTGACTAGCATACAAGTTTCTCAAGAGACAGGTAAGGTGGTGTGGTACTTCCATCTCTTTTAGAATGTGCCACACAATCAAAGGCTTTAGCATAGTCAATGAAACAGAAGTACATGCTTTTCTGGAATTCCCTTGCTTTCTCCATTATCCAGCAAATGCTGGCAATTGGATCTCTAGTTCCTCTGCCTCTTCAAAACCCACCTTGTACATTTGGTAGTTCTTGGTTCACATACTGCTGAAGCCTAGGTTGTTGTATTTTGAGCATAACCTTGCTAGTGTTATGAAATGAGTGCAATTGTATGATAGTTTGAATACTCTTGGGCATTGCTCTTTTTTGGGATTGGAATATAAACTGTCCTTTTCCAATCCTGTGGCAACTGTTGAGTTTTCCAAATTTGCTGGCATATTGAGTGCAGCACTTTCACAACATCATCTTTTAGGATTTTGACTCATTTAATTAGAATATCATCACCTCCACTAATTTTGTTGTTAGTCATGTTTCCTTAGGTCCACTTGACTTCACACTCCAGGATGTTTGGCTCTTTTATGATTAGAATGGGCAACTGCTCAGTTTATATGCCAAATGGGTAATAAATTGATATTTACTTGTATTTAACAAATACAAGAATAATCTAGCTGAAGAGCAAGATTTTGGAAGAAGTGTTATATTGTTGCTCTGCTTCTATGATTTTGATTTGGAAGCTGCCTTAAACTCAAATATCTTAACTGTTATGCTTTACTTTGCCTTTTGCATAATAACACTGTCAGAGTCCTTTTATCTCTAAATGTTTTATCTTCACAAAAACATTAAACAGAGTTAGTTGTTAAGCTTATTCTTACTGATAAAATTATAACCATATGATAATATATTGATGTGATTTTTTAAATTCTTCCTGTATATTTTGAATTAAGATATAATGAATATGTGTTTAAATGTCTACATGTTAGAGTAATATATTTTACTGATTGCAGAGTACTTCATGTATTAAATGCAATAAATATGATTCACAGAAAACAATTCAAGTTAGTGGTAACTTCTTGTTCTTTACCTTTCCATTTGATAAATTAGAGAAATTTGAATGTAAAGAATGTGGGAGATCCACGGAAGTTAGTGGTAGAGATAAAGGAAGTTTGTTTGCATCTACATTTAAAAACGGATCTGAAAATGAAAAAAAATGGAATACATTAGAGACTATTTCAGCAGCTTTGGAGTCATGGGAGAAACAGTTTTGTTTCTTTCCAGATATCTGTACTCAATGAACATCAACAAAATTGATTTTCTTCTATTGTTTTAAATTGGGTTGCAACCTCTAGCCAATCATGACTGATCTTGACAAAGCTATGCAGGATTGGACTGGTTACTAGTTAGAAAGGAGACCACCCAGCAATTCTGGCCTGCAGGCTATACTGGAAACTTGATACTTGAAACATCCTGGAAGGAAGAAATAGCAAACTCATTTCTGGACAATTGCAAAGAAAACTATGTGGATTTGTTTACATTGTCATCAGAAGTTGAATTCAACTTCATTTCTTTGTGCCAGAAAGCAGATTCATTTTCAGGAACATCCAGGAATTTTCCAGATGTGTTGGAGTTCAAATTTCAATAATCCATAGTTAGTATGTCATGCTACCAGAATTTATGGATTTGAAATACAACATATTTGACTGATACCAATATGAGGAAAATTGCCCTGAGAAAGTAGATTTACTGCTTTTCTCTTGACCTTAGTTTGTTTAGTTGAAGTGAGTGGGATATTCTCTGAAGTATGTGTACACAAAGCATAGTTTTTATTATTTTCTGGGACCAACATGACTACCATTATACAATCATTTTTATGGCTTTCAGGGATGTAAGTTGGAGAAAAAACTACACTAATTTTAAGTCTTATAAAACTGGTTCAAGGTATCTTTGGAATATCATCAGTAGAATACAGAGATTTTATTTTAAAACCATAGAATACTAGAATTAATTCAAAAATAATCAATAAAATAATCTCCTACAGAAAGTTACTTTTTAAATAGAAGCGAAGTTAAAACTGGCAAATGCCTTCAATAAGAAAAAAACTATCAAAATACTTAAGTGACTTGATTTTTCTTGAGTAGTTGTGATGGAAGAGGCTAATAAGATTCTAATATATGCTTATTTATAAGAACACTGAAATATAAATAGGATTCATTCAAACTTAGTTGTCCATATATTAATGTTGACATTTAAATTTTGTGCAAAGGAGAACGAATCAACTCTCTGAAGGGAAAACATGCTACTATAAGGCAGGGCTCCTAATATCTTCACCAGTTGCAAAAACTTTCAGGAAATGGAACGATGCTCACTCTGTAACTCTATTACTGAAATATTTTCTTTCACACAACTACTAAATGCCTAACTATTTATTTTCTTTGAGCATAATATCAAGCCATTATATAGATAGTTTATAAAGTGTGTTTTATAAATTATGACTTATTGCTTAGTATTATGTATGAATTAGGCCATTATGAATATTCATCTAATTATGTGGAATTAATCATAGAGTAGAGTAATGAGTCTAATTTCTCTCCTGCATCCTGGGAAACAGATGAGTCTGGGTGATAGTGGTTGTGCAAGATAAGTTTGACAACTATCACCCTCTAGTATGGAAAAGAGATTGATTTATTTTGATTGAAGCAAGAAAGCAAAATATTACACTTGATAGCACATTTAAGAAATAAGATGCTACATATACACAATTAGCAGTAGCTGACGACTTCTTCCCTTTGTTAACTAAATAAAACTTAGGAATTTTTTTAAAACATTCTAAATGTTTTTTTTGAACTGTACCATTCCTTTCTTCTATGCATCTGGGCCAAATTTGGCAATGACAGTGGTACATACATACCTTTTCTGATTTTCTCTTTATTTTCCTTCCCATTTGGATGTGGCAATTCCTTCTCCTCTTCAGGGGGCTTTAAAAGAGCCCTGACAGAACCATGACTGAGTGACTTCCCTGTAAAAATAAAATACATTGATGGAGTATACCTAATTGTACACAGGCAGAGCCAGAGTGGTAGGATACTGAGGCTTGCAAGTCCAATTCAGATAGGTTCTCTGCTCAAAATACTTGCCCTTACCATTGTTCAAGTAGTCCTTGTTTAGAGTCCACAACTGGGACCAACAACCCAGTTGTTAAGTGAAATGAAATCACAACTGTACTTACTTATTTCAGCCTTCCTTTGCTTTACAAATCTGCAAAGGTCTTAAATGCAAGAATAGGTTGTAAAGTTATTTTTTCAACACCAGAGTAACTGTCAATGGTCGTTAAATGAAGCAATCACGAAGCAAGATCTACTTGTTCTTCAGAAAGTTCAATGCAAACAAAAGTTTCTCACCCAAGCACAAGGATGATTAACTTATCTTGCATTAGAGAACAGTGCACTCTTGAAAAGGTATATCTCATCCCTTTGATGACAATTAAAACAATGTGGTAATACCTACCTGGATAAATTTTCCTGATAAAAGAAGCCGCACTGGTAGCACCCTCAAAGTGGTACCATTGCTTCAGCTTTAGAATAACATTATACTCACTGGTTACCCATTACTATTTGTAGCCCAAGGAACTCAGGGAATACTGGGTTCCCGTTCTGAGTCAGCCCCTTTAACCACTTTCTTCTACCTTTATAACAGTTCCCCCTCTCTATGAAAATTGTCCTAGGTAACATGGCACTTGTCTATCCATCCCACTTCTCTCATTCCTGCTTCTCCCACTTAAGTGCCTTCCTCCTCTCTGTACCCCTCCAACAGGTCCATACCGTCTTCTCTCCATCATCCTTCTTTCAATTTCACTTATCCCCTCTTTGATGCCTCTTTCTCTTCTTCATTATGGACATTTCTCCCTAGCTTCCAAGCTGTCCAGTTCTAGATAACAACTTAAGACATGACTCTTCATCAAAAATACTTCTTAACAGAAATATGTTATCTTAGAGTTGGTTGCAATACTCTGCTTTAATGTTAATAAATGTTTAATTCTCACATAGCTAAATGTACCTTTATTGTATTTTATTTTGTGTTATTTTTCTGTGTAACCTGTGAGCTTCTTTAGGTCAAATAACAATATATTAATATGAATGTGCAAGGTAGCAGGCAGCCATGCTTTGATGCTGTCCAGGCATGGTTTTGTACATCAGTGTCAGCTTTGGAACAGATGCAGGAAAGAAGGAAAGAAACCCAAACACAATCTTTCTTGAGCTGCGTAAAGAAGAAGCTGACTGGCACCTACCCATTTTATAATGGCTAAAATAGACTAGACAACTTTAGGAGCTGTTAAGAGTATGCTAATTTATATCCAGAGAAAAGTTGGCTGGTAAACCTATAATGGACTGAATGTCTGACACTACTTAGGATTTATAGGATACTGGGTGAGATCAAGAAAAGACTCACCAAAGCATCAAGTGCTCAGCCCTGGACAGAAGAACACAGAAAGGGAAGAGGATGATAAGCACATGTGACTAGAGGACCCTTAAGTTTGGCTATTATTGAACATGACGGAAAATAAAAAGAACAAAAAGCCTGCCTCCCACAGAATTAAGCAGCCAGTCACCAAGAACTCCAAGAGAGGATGCTAAAATGTAATTAATTTCACAAGTCCTTTCAAGACCTAGAAGGATAAATAAGAGGATTGTAATTAGGGACCAGGGTGGAGGATACATGTGTTATGAAGATCCACACATTAGGCACACATCAAACTGTGTTATGATTTGTACTTAGAATGTTTTTGAAAATAAATGCAGGTCTAGGGGAAAAATGCTTGTTTGATTCTTTTAGTTCAGACTGTGCCTAGTTATCAGTTAGGAGGGGGCGGTCAATGCCCACTAAAGAATGCAAACAACTAGCATCACTAAGGTTGGTGAAAAGTGAAGTTAAAGTTATCTTACTCTGTAAAGTATTACTCTGATAAAGCTTAGTTTATATCCAAAAGGGCTATACCACTTGTCTTTGTTTTTGAATGAAGTAAACCTGTAAATTGCACAGTGTTGCCTTGTCCTCATCAGATTATCAGTGTCTTCAGCTGATGGCCTTGCTGAATTGTCCATCTAGTTCATCTTCTTCTTTCTACACAACTGCAAGCATGTACAGTTTCCCTGATGTTAGGCATCAGGAGGAGGGGTGTACTTATTTTGTTCTATTGGCTCATTTTGATTATAAAATTAGGGATAGACTGAACTGAACTGAGCATCAGAAGAAATGACAAGCAACATTTTGAATGACTAGTTATGACTTACTGCTACCTTCGGCTTAGAAACAGAGATGAGCACCGCACCCTAGAGTTGGTTACAACTGGCAGGGAAACCTTTCCTTAGCTTAAGAAAAGAGAGAAGGTACTCACAATCTGCAATCACTTGTGCTGCTCTATAGAACTCCAATTTTTGCAGAAGCTCCAACAGTTGCTGGATAGTTGCAAGCCTCACTCCCCACCACCAGATCAGTTCTCTTGTTATACTAATTCCTGCTTTTTCCATACATTTGATTTTTCTCAGCTCAGTCTGGTCAGTTATCACATGGGATGCTGGAAACAAAACAAGACAATTTTGATTAATGGGTCATTTTGTTAAATCTGAAAGACAAGAAAACTTCCATAGTTTTACCCTGGAATTCGATCCACAGCTTTATATCATTGAATATAGGTGGGGAACCTATTTCCTCTAGATGTTGCTCAATTACAAATCTCAACTAAAATCAAGATGGTCAAAAATGAGAAAATCTGGGATTTGTAGTTTACCAATTCCTGACATGTAACAAATTCTCCACCATGATCAAAAGGCATAGTTGTGACTGTGATAATTTTTCTCAGGACCTAAGTGGTACCAAATAAGTGCTACTTACAGTGGGGCAAAAAAGTATTTAGTCAGCCACCAATTGTGCAAGTTCTCCCACTTAAAAAGGTGAGAGAGGCCT
>JANHZU010003999.1:29622-49517 GCA_032468055.1 Acrochordus granulatus
ATTGATATTTTTCCCGGCAATCTTAATTCCAGTTTGTGATTCATCCAGCCTGGCATTTCACATGATGAACTCTGCATATAAGTTAAATAATCAGGGTGACAATATACAGGCTAGTAAGATTCCTTTCCTAATTTTGAATCAATCTGTTGTTCCATGTCCAGTTCTGTTACTTCTTTACCTGCATACAAGTTTCTCAAGAGAGAGGTAAGGTGATCTGGTATTCCCATCTCTAAGAATTTGTCACAATTTGCTGTGATCCACACAATTTTATTTATTTAATGTTTTAGCATAGTCAATGATGCAGAAGCAGATGTTTTCCTGGAACTCCTTTGCTTTCCCATGTTCAAGCAAATGTTGGTAATTTGATCTCTAGTTCCTCTACCTCTTCAAAAACCAGCTTGTACATCTGGTAGTTCTTGGTTCAAACACTGCTGAAGGCTAGCTTGTAGTATTTTGAGCATAACTTTGCTTGTGTGTGAAATGAGTACACCTGTACAGTAATTTGAAGATTCTTTGGAACTGCCCTTCTTTGGAATTGGAATGTAAACTGTCCTTTTCCAATCTGGTGGCCACTTTTGAGTTTTCCAAATTTGTTGGCATATTGAGTGCAGCATTTTAACAGCATTATCTTTTAAGATTTTAAATAGTTCAGCTGGAATACTGTCATCTCCACTAGCTTTGTTGTTAATAATGTTTCCTAAGGCCCATTTGACTTCTCGCTCCAGAATGTCTGGCTCTAGGTCAGTGACCACACCATCATGGTTATCAGGGACATTTAGATTTTTCTTGTATAGGTCTTCTGTGTATTCTTACCACCTCTTCTTAATCTCTTCTGCTTCTGTTAGGTCCTTACCATTTTTGTCCTTTATTATCTGTTCATTTAAGGAGGACTTCTTATGTCTCCTTGCTATTCTCTGCAAGAATTAAATCTGCATTCACTTGGGTATATCTTTCCCTTTCTCCCTTGCCTTTCGCTTTCCTTCTTTCTGCAGCTATTTGTAAAGCCTCATCAGACAGCCACTTTGCTTTTTTGCATTTATTTTTCTTGGAGATGGTTTTAGTAGCTACTTCTTGTACATTCTTACACACCTCTGTCCATAGTTCTTCAAGTACTCTGTCTACCAGACTAATCCTTTAAACCTACTCCTCACCTCCACTAAGGGATATGATTGAGGTCATATCTGAATGGCCTAGTGGTTTTTCCTACTTTCTTCAATTTAAGCCTGAATTTTACAATAAACAGCTCAGGATCCGAGCCACAGTCAACTCCAGGTCTTGTGTCGCCCCTTGGTTTGTTGGAAAAGTGTTACTTGTTATGACCAGAGTATTCTCTTCACAAAACTTTGTTAGATTTTGCCCTGCTTCATTTTATACTCCAAGGCCAAGCTTGCCTGTTATTTGGTTATCTTTTGGCTTCCTTAGCACTCCAATCCCCTATGATGAAAAATACATATTTTTTGGTGTGAGTTCAAGAAAGTGTTCTAGGCCTTCACAGAATTGGTCAACTTCAGCCTTGTCAGTATGTGATTGGGGCACAGACTTGAATTACTATGGTATTGGTTTGCCTTGTATTAAAACCAAGATTATTCTGTCATTTTTGAGATTCTACCCCAGTTGTTTTTTCTACTCTTTTATTGACTATGATGGCAACTCTATTTCTTCTCAAGGGTTCATGTTCACAGTAGTAGATATTGTGATCATCTGAATTAAATTTGCTCATTCCTGTCCATTTTTCACTGATTATTGCAAAACATTTAATATATAGTTAAAATTCTGGTTACCTTCAGAAATGTAAATTCTTAGTTTTTAAAATATTGATCTTCTGATAATGGGAAGACCAATAATAAAAACTAATTTTATACCTAATTTTCACAAAATGCTTTATTGGGATATCAGTTTCATTATTTAATAATGCAAGGAACATGAAAAAAATATAGATAATAACATTTATCAAGCTAATAAAAATAAAACTTGTCTCCAGAGATTCTCAAAAGTTGTGCAGTTTTAGAAAATTGATGTATTTTGCATAAGGAAAAATGTACTAGTAGATTGTAGTCTTAAGCCTTAACTTAATTTCATGAATCAAAACCCTACTGTGAAACTATCATTAGTATTTTTTAACAATGCTTGTTTTAAATTGGAAAGGTAGGGTTTCAGAAAGTTTTCTCCCAGTAATAAAAAAATTATTGTATCATATTGAAGAGGATGAATACAAAGACTTTAAATTCCTAATTATAAAGATGCATTAAAAGGAATTGTAAATATGAATAACAAGTTTCTAATTTTCTCTGAATTATAGTGTTAAATATGAATAAGTATATCTAAATAACCTGCCTTACATGAAACTGCATAGATTATTTATATACAGTGGTGCCTCACAAGATGAGACTAATCCGTTCCGGAAGAACGCTCTTAGTGCAAAATGCTCATAAAGCGAAATGAGGTTTCCCATTGAAAACAACAGAAAGTTGGACGATTCGTTCCACACCCCCAAAATATTCACCAAAAAATCATTTTCAATGGAATTTGATGTAGAAATGATTGTCTCTCACATCTGAAACAAGTAACCATGATTAACACACGATATAAAGCAGAAATAGAGAAAACTAACCAGCACTTACAGATCTGCTTCAAGGCAGGTTCTGGCCTCGGCTGCTGTTTGCTGGCTCAGAGGATCCGCTGCTGTCACTTTAAAAGGGCCGTTTTTCCCTCAGCTTTTCTGGGCGTCATGGGTGGTTTGGAAGCACTTCTGGCCTCCATGCTATGAGGAGAGAAGTGACGGGGGATTTCTGCTTTGTTTGGGGCAAGGACAATTTCTTTGTGTGTGTGTGCACATGTGTGCTTTGAGAATATCCCGGTGCGAAGAAGAGGTGAGGAGGGGAAGGAGACTTCCTGGAGATTGAATCGGGAGTTTAAAGTCTCTGGAGTTCTCTCTCTTGAATCCCTTTCAGTTAATTTATGCTGTTTATGCAGCGAGGGAGGAGAGCTCCGTTGTGAGATTTCCCACGTGAGCTCATTGTGCGGTGCTCAGTGATTAGGAATGTTGATCTGCCGCCATGAGGCAGCTAGGCAGAACACATGCGTGTGTGCTGCCGCCCGTATGGGAATGGAGTAAACTGCGCGTGGCAGAGTCAGCAGAATGCACGCACACTTGCTGCATTGGCAGAACTCTCGCGTGAGGTTGCTGTCTGCAACAATAGAGTAAAGCACAAGGTAGAGTCAGCAGAAATCTTGCGAGGAGTTGCTGCCTGAATGGGAAATACAGAGCACGCTTACTGATGACGCGCAAGGTATGGCACCAAGTTTTCTCGTCTCGTGAATTGCAGCTCGTCTAGCGAAATAAATTTGATTAATTTTTTTGCTTGTCCTGCGAGTTTCTCGTCTTGTGAGTTACTCGTCTTGTGAGGTACCACTGTATATAAAAATAAACACCAGAGGGAAAAAGAACAGATAATTTTGTAAAAACTTTATTATATATAGGGAAACATTATGTTAGAATTTGAATAACAACAATTACTTTGAGAACCAAAACAAACTCTGTAAGAGCATAGAATACAAAGCTGATATTGGGAGTTGGGACTGCAAATATGTTTAAAAAATAGATTTATCTTTCTATTGTACTAATATCAACAGCTTTATTTCTGATCAGTAAGCCAGCCCAGTTTTCTTTAATCTCATGCTACAAAAGTATGCTTAGTGTACAATTACAAAAATTCTCAGTTATATCCAATTCTGGAATACATAGTTCTAAAGAGCTGCAATAACATTTTAGACCTGCATGATAGCCAATGGAATGTCCCACAGTTATGAGTTCCCTTGCTTATTTCAAAAGAAAAAAATATTTTTCAAATACAAATGAGATTCAATCTCTTTCTTTTGGACTGTATTCAGTGCACATAGTTTAAAATATTTTTTTTTCATTAATTTCAAATTGCTGAAAAAACCTTCAGATCTGAGATAAGCTCTAATACCCATTTAAATAGTAGACACAGTACATTTATGACATCTAAGCATAGCTACAATTTTACAGAAATCTTGTTACTTTGGACTATGTTCAAAAATCATTACAACTTACTGTTATTCAACTAAGCACATTCTTCAGCTGATATTTTTAGGTTAAAATTAACTTAGAACTATTCTCATGTATCCTGCAAGTTCCAATCAACAATAATACATTTTCAGATTACTACTGCATTTTTAGTTTGAAATCTGAATTAGAACAATAACAATGGAAGAAGTATGAAGACTTGCACAACATATTCTCAGCTATAGCTATAAGTAGCAAATGGCATTTGACAGTAAACAAAAGATTTAGCACTTACATGGAAACAGCAGATAAGGAAACAGCAGTAATGAGGTCAGAGTGTAATTCAGAGCTAGTTAATTAAAAATTTATAAAACTGTACTAACTTTATTACCCCTATTTTGGATGCCAAACAAAATAAAATGAATCTGATTCTCTAGTGGCAAAATATTATATACCCTCTTACATAAAGATACTCTAAGCTGGACAATATTAAAGGAAACAATCCTCTAACACTCTAGTATTTTGAAGGATCTCTTCTAAAGCTCCTATTAGCTTTTTCACAAAATCAGGTAACTTGCCTTATGAATATGAAAGCAGGTGCACTTAAACTGATACAATAATGGTCATTTCCAGGCTCTTAGAAAAACTTATTGTATTTTCCTAAGTAAGCCCTGAGAGTGCCTTTAAAAGGTTCAAGTTGGATTTGGCACAGTACATTAACTCAGTAGTTCATTTTGCTGAACCCACTTACTTTTGAAATATTTCAAAATTTTTGAAATGAATTTACCAATTTGAAATCTCAGGTAAAGTTATGATGGAAGAGTAGGAGGTATGCCTAAAATGTTACCAATATGATCTTGTCTGCTCAACTATTTCTGAGGTGCGTTTCAGGAGATATACAGCAGCACAGAGGCCTCCAACATTCACCCAGATTGTATGAGATTTTTGCCAGAGATGCCCCATTTTTGACAATGCCTGAAATACAAAATAATTGAGTTTTCTATGAACATTATCAAATCAACTTCATTTGGTAAAGAAATGCCTAAAGCCAAAGTCATTGCAATCCTGAGCTGAAATTTCCATTACTTTCAGTCACTAAATAAGTATATAACAGGAAAGCGGTTAAAAAAGCCTGTTTTTCCTTCTTTTATGAACAGCCTGCCATCTTTAATTCTGAGGCACATTTTCACAATCCAAAACTGTACAGATTATAATTAAGCAAAAAGAAGGGGGGAATAGGGAAAGAATATTACCATTGATTGTGAAGGTGTCTTTTAGTTGGTATGCAAATACATTAATTAGCAGATAATCTATACAGTGGTACCTTACAAGACGAGGAATTCACAAGACATGAAACTCACAAGACGAGGGAAAAAAATTAATAAAATTTATTTATATTTATTTATTTAATTTATATGCCACTGAAATCCGCAGCTAATAAAAACTGCTAGACGAGCCATAACTCACAAGAGGAGAAACTTCTTGCGAATACCTTGTGTGCCATCAGTCATCGCGCTCTGTATTGCCCATTTAGGAAATGCCACGTGACTTACTCCATTGCCGTACGGGTGGCAGCGCGCACGTGTTCTGCCTACACTGCCGCGTGGCTTACTCCATTACTATGTGTGTGACTGACCTTGCCAGAATGTACAGAAGGTCAAAGTTCCTGATCGCAATGAGCACCACGCGATGAGCTTGCATGGCAAATCTCTCAACGGAGCCCTCCTCTCTCATTGCATAAACAGCGTAAATTAAGTGAAAGGCGTTCAAGAGATGGAACTCCTGAGACTTCAGATTCAATCTCCAGGCAGTCCCCTCCCCTTCCTCTCTTTCGTCTCCCTCATGCCAACCGGGATATTCTCAAAGTGCGTACGCACACACACACACAAAGTAAAGCAGAAATTGTCCTTGTCCAAAATAAAGCAGGAATTCCCCCTTGTCGCTTCTCCCCTCATAGTATGGAGGCAAGAAACATTTCCAAACCATCCACGATGCTCAGAAAGGGGTGTTGCAGAGGGAAAAGGTAGTTTTGCCTTAGCAGCGGATGAGCTAGCAGGGGGTGCCGGATAACAGCTGGCCTAGCAGCAGCCTCGAAGCATATCCGTAAGTGCTGGTTACAGATGTTTGTTCTATTTCTGCTTTATATCGTGTGTTAATCATGGTTATTTGCTTCAGATGTTAGGGACAACCATTTCTACATCAAATTCTGTTGAAAATGATTTTTTTGTGAATCTTTTTGGGGGCGTGGAATGGATTGTCCGATTTTCTATTGCCTCCTATGGGAAACCTCATTTCACTTTAAGAGCATTTCGTGCTAAGAGTATTCTTCCGGAATGGATTAGTCTCATCTTGTGCGAGTTATCTGCTAATAATCTTGTGAGGCACCACTGTATTTTTAAAATTGTGTTATTCTTTCCATGTATATAGCACACCTGTACTTTGTTTTTGTCAGCTAGTAATGTAAGATTTACAGATATTACAGGCAGATATCTTGACTTAGGTTAATGCATACTGAGGATACTATTAAATGGGAAGAAGAGTTATAATTGAAAAAAATAATAGGAAGTGTCTTTGAAGTTCCCCTTGAAAGATGTATCTAACTTAACAGTTCCAAGCAAGCTGCAATTTATCAGGGCAAGATATATGTGACCTTTTATCTACCTGACAAATGTAGATTTAGGCTTATTTTCAGAATACGGGATGGATAAACACTAAAATTACTGCAACGTGCCCTATGGGCTTTTCAACATGACATACTACCACAAGAGGCTAGCTATCCATGCCTACCTTGGCAAAGCATTTCCTATCTTCAGTCAACAGCACAGCTCTCCCAGTCTTTGGTCTACAAATTCGGGCCATCTCCATAAGGCTAGAAGGGTAGAGATCCCAATTCTTTTTCTTAGACCCCATCCTACAGTGAAATTATCAGTAGAAATCAGAAGCATTCACATCCTTGATTTCATCTCCATATTAATGCCAGCCCAGCAATATTTCACAAATATTATAACTAGGGTGCAGATTTCTATGACCCAAAACTGTTAGAAATAACATTTCTTATGTTTTGCTGTGCCACAATATTGCTGAATACTAAACTGCTTCTGGACTGATACCTTAATTTCACACAATTTACACAATACAGTATCACCATCACTACTGAAAATCTGCTCCCCAAATTCTTGAACAAGACACCGTAATTTCACAATCACTGAACATCTACTTTTAGGCAGATTGAAATCAGATTGCAGCTCTCACATGACTCCACCACCTTGAACATACACACACGAGTTGGGAAGCAAATGAGAAAAAGAAAAAAAAAGGTAAATTCTAATTCCTTTTTCACTCTTCATCAGGGGAGAAGCCTCTGCCCGCTGAAGTCATTTTAAAAAAGGTTGCTCTCTCTCTCTTACAGAGCCCTGAGTTGGGGAGCAAATTAAAAAAAAAACACAGGCAAATTCTCTCTTTTTTTCAGGCCTGGAGGGGAGAAGTTTTTGTTCCCACTGCTCTCACTCACACATACCCCTCCCCGAACTGGGAAGCAAATAAGGAAAAAAAAGGCAAATTCTAACTTTCTTTGCTGGCTCAAACTTGTGAGCTTATCAAGAGGGTTGCCAATGGCCAAAATATATTTTTGTTACAAAATTAAGCAAAAATAGGACATAACACCTTTAAAAAGTCAAAGTATGACTTTTCAGGCAAAATAAAAAGCATGTAATTCTCACCAGATTACTCTTAAGACATGTTTTAACTTTAGTTGTATTCAAATAAAGGTTCCAGAAAAAATGACATGTCATAGAAATCCTTGCCCTAATTATCACAATTTAAATTAGAATGAGAAACTGTAAGAAGCCTGTAAGATCTACTAGCTCCTCCAGTTTTTATTAACTTTTCAAAATGATGTAAACAACCATTTTTATGCTATTACATATTTCTACAGTAATGAGCTATGCTGATTTCATGTACAGCCAGTTTCAAGTTAGAAGAAAATCAAAACTTCAAATAAATGTTAAACTATTTTTAGTTAGTATATTAACACTGAGTACAGGTCGTCTGTAATTTATGACTGGTTGCTTAATGGCCATTCAGAGTTACAACAGACCCCCCAAAAACTACTTACAAATCGATTTTGAAGTCACAATAGCTGCAACCCCCCCCACAGTCACATGATTGCATTTTGGGTGCTTCACCACTTGTAGTGTCCCATGATCACATGACTGCGATTTTTGATGTTTTTTGTCATTTTCTGGTGTCTACTTCTGGTTTCCAGCAAAAACACCCACTGAGTAAAATGGATTTGCTTAACAACTGCAGTGTTTGCTTAAAGAACACTGCAAAAAATATGAAGAAAATCGTGTCTAATCATATGATGCCTTGACTTACAACAGTTCACAATTGTTATTTATTAAATGTATAAGTCACCTACCTCACTATTGAAGTGACTATGAATGGCTAATTCTGGGCTAAATTGCAGTTGTAAGTCAAAAACTACCTTGATGTTTTGAAAGTGATAAATCTGAATTTAAGATTCTATATAATAAATTATCTGTTTCCAAATTGGACCCCTTCTGCATTTGAACCCATAGAACTTTCTACATACTAAGAGCAGAATAGTTAATGTGTTTTTTATGAGCTAGATTCTATTTGTGACCTTAGGTATTATAATTGTTGTTAAACTCTATTTTTCAATCCTTCTTGTTGCCCAGTCACATTTGCGAGACAATCACACAAATTGTTAAAGTAAATAAATATAATTGCCTTTATCTTACTGACAAGGTGGTTAGTAAATGTGATGAGTGTAGGCAATGTGCCTACACATACTTGGGGTGCTTAAGAAGTGCATATAATAGGTGGCGCAGCAGCTTAATGACGCCAGTTGTGTCGACCAGAATGGCTGGCACTCTGGTGGTTTGAGCCGCAGCACCACATGACGGGGTGAGCTCCCGTCACTCGCCTCCAGCTCCTACCCACCCAGCAGTTCGAAAGCACATAAAAATGCAAGTAGGTGAATGGGTACCCCTTCAGGGGGAGCCGACCAGCGGCGACTGGAGCAGCAAGTCGGAGCTGGACTTGCCTGTCTTGGGGGTGGAGCAGGAACTGTGGAGGACGCCCTGGAGGATACCCAGCCAGCAGGGGGAGGTTTTTTTTTGATATAATTGTATAAAAACGTCTAAAGCTTGTAAGCTGCCAAGAGTCTTCAGAGATTGGTGGCATAGAAATGTGTAAAATAAATTCCATGATCAGCAATCTCCTCATCTCTGAAGAAGTAATGGAATCATCCAAACATATTTAATGAATCTTTACCTTTTTCCAAATGGCAGATCTGTTACAATGACATCCACAGCGCTGGTCCTCAGGGGGAGATTGCAGCTATCCCATTGGATACTATCTATAGGCATTCCTGTAGAAGTGCTGTTATATATTAAAGATTCTCATCAGCATTAAATTATTTCAAAGAGAAAGAATTGCTCAGATCCACATATCTGTGACTATGAATTGATAAATATTCTATTATTTGGATGTTCAAAAAACAAATGAGAGATTGTACTATGTCTATGTTCTTAATTCTTACCTTTCTTTACTTTGAGTTTGCTTCAGTAAAGAGGAGATATTATTTGCTGTTTTCTTCACAGCCTGTGAATGGTTATCCCCAGCAATATGATAACAATTTGGCCATTCAGTTACCCCCTGTCAATGAGAAACAAAGTGAACTTGCGATGTAGCAATCCATCTGAAATCTATTTCTTAAAAATGATTTATTTACTTTATTATTTATTATTGTTTACATAAGGAAAATTGAGACTGATGCTTAGTTCCCCACTATCTACCATGCTCATTTTCGAGGTGTCCTGGAAAGGAAGAAATTTGCTTGCAACATTCCCTTTTTACTATTGGGAGGCAGGGTTCCTAACAAACAGCTGATGATTGAGCAGCCTGCTTACCTGCCTGTTTCTATATTGCCAGAAGCATAAGAGCCTGCCCATAACTCAATTATATATATTTAGTATAAACTTGAATTTATGAGATCAAGATTAAGGGTTTTTTCCATATGTTCCTGGCTTTATGGCTATAGAGGTAATCCTCAGGTAATGATGGCAATTGGACTATAATTTCTGTTGCTAAATAATGCAGTTGTAAAGTGTGATGTCAGGTGATCACATTGCTTAGCTATGGCAATCCTGGAAGACCCAGTTGCTGTCATTAACTGAATCCCACTGGTTGTTAGTGGAAAACCTATTCCAATCCAAGCCACTCCCAGCCCTGAGCCTTGGTAAGATAATAACAGCTGCCTCTTCAATTTCCCCCACTGGCTTGTCTCCCCATCTCTTCCCTTTTGGCTACCTTCTACTCCAGTGGCTTGGCTGGCCTGCCATTCCTGCTATCCCTGTCAGCCTTGTCCTGTGTTTGCTGGCCTTGCCATCCCCAGATGACCTTTGCTGTTTTCTTCCTGCTGCTATCAATGAGGTGTGCCCTGCTGACCTTTTGCAAAGCAGTTGTTGGCTGCACCAGGCCTTCTTCTTGAGACTGCACTCATTTTTGTCCAAATTGCATGCAGTCTTATCACAAAATTTTGGAAACCTCAGAAACTTTGCAGAAACAGCAGGCTGGCAGGGTCAGCAGAGTACAGGATGGCCAAAAGGGCAGAGATGGGGGGAGGAGTGACAGGCAGGTGGGGGGAACTGAAGCACCCTTGCAGTTATAAGTGCAAGCAGTTTGCCAAGTGCCTAAATTCTGATCACGTAACCATGGGAATGCTGCAATGGCTGTAACTTCAGGGACTGGGCAAAACTACTATTTGTTCAGTGTCATCATAAAGTACCAGATCTGAGCTCAGGGTAGAGTAGGAAGTAATCTGGTTTATTGGCCTTCTATCATCTATTTGCTACCCCTTTCAGTCAGGCAGTACAAAGACCATTCCTTTTTCAAATTCAGCTATTAGGTGCTATTGAAGTACATAGTACTGAGTCACCGAAGAGTTTAGGTAAGCTCTAGGCTCGACATTCCAAGAATCAGGATGCCATAAGGAAGACACTAAAGACACTTCTTTGCCCTTTTCTTGACCCTCTCAATATGCCTGTCCTCTATGGAGGACCTGTACACTGAGAGGTCAAGAGAAGGGCAGAGAAGATATCTGCAAACCCCTTTCATCCTAGACATAATTTGTTTGATCTCTTCCCTCTGGACAACGCTGTAGGGTATTGCATACTAAAACAACCAGACACAGGGACAGTTTTTCCCCCATCCTATCATTCAGTTGAATACCTGACTAATGCTATTTGATAGGACGCAAAGTGCAAAGAACTTAAATTAATCCAGAAGTTCTGTCTAAGGTGTATACATATTTATCAACAGATCGTGGTTCTAATTTTATACTTTACTATATTCTTTTTCTACTGGCTACATACTTTGGATGCACACTATATTGTTGAATACATAATTTATGTTATTATTTTATTTACTGTCATCTTTCAAGTATACTGAGAGCTGCTGTACTGGAGTTTTATTCCTAAAGTGTCTAACCATACTTGGCCAATAAAGTATTTGAAGAAACATGTACTCTTTCTCATACATGTAGTACAATAGTGATCTACATTATATATCCAAAGATCAATAAATCTATGATGTGAAGACTACCCTCTATCAGTAAGGACTAACTGAACTCTGGCTTCCAAGTAAATATGTTTAAAATGGCTTTATAACCCCATTTTATTATAAGCCATATTTCATAACAGTTAACAATGCTATGCCAATAGGCGAGATCATGATAAGATTTATATGTCATACTAATCTCAGCTTCAAGGCTGAAACCTGAAGGTGCCACTACATACACATATCTACTGAAAAATAAAAAAGACCTATTATGATTGGGGAAAGGAAAGCAAGGAGTGAGCAGTACCTCTATTGGTATAGCACCTGTCCCACACATGGGATCAATTATTATATCAGCTGGCTGAGGATCACACAATCTAAACAAAACCAGAATGAAAAGAAACATAGTATTAAGACACAAAGGAAACATCCACTGACCACATCATGGAATGCGTGAACAGCAAAATAAAAGCTGAAGCTAAAACCTAAAATACATACAAGTTTAATACCATTAGCTTTTTCATCCCCCTCTTTGCCACCTCAATAATAAAGAGCATCAAGGGCATTTATGGACAGTGCCATCCTGCAAGCAGGGATGGAAAAGGGGCCTTCTGAATGATTGTGAGAACAACTGCATTCACTAGCTCACTAGCTTTCTAGCCTAGCAAATGTAATCATGCTTGTAATTGTATAATTTGGAGAAGGGGTTTTGAACTATCATGAGAATGGGGGCCATGGCAGAATGGTGTGAGGTGGCCTCATTAGGAAGGCCATGCTTTGAATCAGGTGGGTGCAGTTGTCAGCAGCATGGTGGGCAGAGGGTCCAGGCCTCTCAGTCCATGGTAGATTTTCATTCATCAGACTTCCCAGGGTCTCTCCCACCCCAAGGCATTTTGTACTCCATTTAACACAACTGCTTAACAACTGCAACAGAGAGAGCCAGGATTATGGTTGCTGAATGGTCACTTGGGCATCTCGCTTAATGACCACTTCACAAAGCAACTAACATTCTGGTCCCAATTGTGGTCGTAAATAAAAGACTACCTATATCCAGATCCAAAATAGAAATGGGTCTGGAGGGAAGGTGTACTTGCACAGTAGTTGTGAAGCATCAGGAAAACTTTTTTCTGAGCCAGAAGTTAAATGTCTATGATAACATCCAGGTCTTGATTATCGCAAAAAAGCTTTCTCAAAAGGCAAGTGGACTTTTTTGATTGGTCTCTTTTGGAAACATTTCATTTCCCATCCAAGAAGCTATTTTTGGATGGGATATTTTTGCATATTGATTCAGGTGACACTGAGGTCACAGATTAACCTCCAGGTGATTTAAACATCTCTAAGCATGTTAATATTTGGCAGTCTGCTAAGAGAAAAAGTATAAATTTCTTCCACCTATCACCAATTAGTTTGAAATGAAGAAGCTTCATGGACAGGAAGTAAAACGTCTTCAAAAGAGAAAAACCAAAAGTCCAATTGCCTTCTGAGAAAGCTTTTTTTGCAATTTTGAGCCAGAAGTTAGTAAGAGAATGGTGACAGAGTGTAATCATCTTGTTGCTTTATGTTAGTGACTCTATAACTCAAACATATATTTTCTAGAACTACTCAGTTACTGAATGAGTCCAGGAAAAGGTGCAACTTTTTAAAAGAGGAATCAACAGGGGCAGTAATATGCTTTCTGTTTCTGAAGTGTCTTTTCCACTTCACATCTGAATAGCTGCACATGTGTAATGATTGGAAAATTTGGACAGTTCACTGTATACTTTTATAAAATACTACCATATTCAGAATTAGTAAAAACTATAAATTATCATGAAGCACTCCAGAAAGATTTCTTGCCAATCCATTTAAGAATTTTTAAAAATATGTATAGTGGAACAAAATTTCCTTATTTCTCACACACATGCACTGACATGTTCTATCTGTAGCTAGCCTAGAAAAGAATTTTGGATTCACAGTGGATAATTCGGTGATGATGGCAACTCAACGGGCATTAATATGCTGCTGCAAATCTTGTATATCCTTGTGTGTGCATGTATGTGATAAGTCTATATTTAGAATTCCATGTACCTATGGTAGTCATGTTTGAAAAAAGGTACAAGAGAGCCTTAGAAAGTGCAAAAGATAGCAACCAAAATGATCTGCAGGCTTAAGTGAAAAGGCTAATATTTCGAACTTCTTAGCTTGTAAAAACAGTATTGAGGGGACACACAATCAACATATATAAAATCGTACATGGCATGGAGAAAGTAATAATGATAAATTCTCCCACTCTCAAACCACTTTAATTGGGAATCATTTAAAGAACCTGATTGAAAAGAAATTTAGAAAAGGCAATAAAAAGCAGTTCTTCTCACACCATGTAAATCTGTGGAATTCATTGCCAGAAGGTGGTAATGACCCTGAGGTTTGAATGACTTTGAACTGTCTATGAGTCTATTAGTCTTGAAAGCCAAATATTACCTTTGGACATGGGCAGAGACACCACTTGCAGAACAATGGCAGAAGAGTACATCTTCACCTCCTGCTTTTGAACAACACAGGCATCTGGTTGTTCTCTGAGAAACAAAATGTTGGACTCAGATGGAATTTGCTTGATCTACCAAGATTATTCTTATATTTTAAGATGCATCTGATTTTTTTTTAAATCCCAAATGTATTTCCACTACTGGAAAGATAGCTGCTTGCATGCAGAGACAATCTTACATAAAAAGGGAAAGCTCCTTCCACCCATGGAAATTCTAATCTAGAAAAGCATTTCTGCTGAGGAATAAGTGACAAGGCAATATTGCCACTACACCTTTGCATATATAGTCTTCCCTTCCATAAAGATATAAAGTAAAGAAAATTTCCCAGGAAGTGCTTCAGAGGAAGAGAATTAGTAAAGATTATCCATAGATACTTAGATTGAATCTAAGTAAAAACAGAAATAGATGTTTTTACACTATGGTACCAATAGGCTGCAGTTCTTCATATAAAAATGCAATGAAATCACATGAAACTGAATTTTTAAATACAACAAAAACAACAACAAAAGAGAAATACAGTAAAACATCTTACGGAATAGTTTTAAATATCATAATGTATAGAATAATAAAACATATGCACCCCAGATTAGAATGTATGGTATACTGCATAGCTTAGGGTAATATGCTATATGATTTTGATCCAAATTTCAAATAAATCTTCTCACTTACCTCAGCATTCCATATGCAAGAGTAGAACGAAGAGTTGTGGGCCCAAAATGTGTAATATTTCTTCTATGAAGACTCTCCTCTGTTAATGCAATCCCGACTATTACTTCATTATTATGAATATTGAGAAGAACCTTGGGTAAAGCAGATTAATGTTTAAATACAAACCCTTTAAATGGTTTTAGCAGTAAATAATCCATGACAGATAATAACATCTCATTATTGTATAAAATGTACTAATATAGGATTTTCTAAAAATTTCTCCTTCGGCATATATTATGTTAGAGAGGAATCTATGGAGTTTAGAAAAACTGTTGCCTATCATAACTTTTGGCCTACAATTTCCACAATTTGTTGCTATTAAATATGTTGACTAGTATCTAATAAAAGATGAAGCACAAATTATCTGAAGGGAGGGGATATCATATTCCCTATTCATGATATAAGCCAGTGTGTGTAATTCTGGTGTTCAAGGATTGCACTTTCTAACTGGTTGTTAATTTCAGTCTTACAGGTTTTGTTTAAAATATATGCCCTTCCTAGGAATTATAGAGCAGTTTCTGTAGCTCTTCCACCACCAAATAGTTGAAAACTATGCTGTCCATTTTCAGCAATCATGTTCAAAAGGTCCTCTATGGTTAGCAAAAGGAAACCTTGGAGCCACGTATTACCCTGTAGCCAACAGGTTGCCTGCCTCTGTCTAGACCCTTTATAAACACAGTTCTACTTAGTGGATAAAAATGCTGTCCTTCCTTGCTATAGTGTATATAATTTGTGCCATCAAGGACCTTCTGAGTGAATACCAGCTGTCTGAACATCTGAAATAAAGCAAAAGAGCTCAATTGCTACCCAGCGGGTGACCTACTATTTTGTGTTCTTTTAGGTGTCATAGGAGCTGTGAGAACAGAGTAGGATAGGGAAAGGCCAAACATCAGAAGTTGCATGGGATGTATTGCATATGTAAACAGAATTGAGTTCTCGGAGTTAATGATGGGACCCTGTATTGTTTGTTTTTGCTATTATAGCCAGTAGAGCTCTGAGAACTAGAAAAAGAAGTCAAGAATTATGGTTGTTCATTTCTGAATTAATACATTTCTTTCCACAATTGTCGAAACTTCAGACATTATTCAAAAGTTATTGAGATGGAACTGAAGCTGTGAATCTCCAATTCATATAGCCCTCTCTAGTCTTTCCTGCTGTAGTTGTGAAGAAACTGAAAATTTCACTTCTGCTTTGAATTAAAAAGTATATGATTACTATGATCTAAATCAAATTAACTGTTGATAACTCCTAAGTGTTACTTGAAATATCTTATACCTCATTGTTTGCAGTTAGTCTATCTGAAATAATCCAAATTATCCCGTGAATTACAATCAGATAAAGCACAACGCAGCATTATATTAGAAACCAAAGTGGCATCAAAGAAAAGTGGGAGCCCATAATTGAAAACTTAATGTAGTTCATTCCCATGATGATAAATCATAATTTAGAATACTATCTGGAAGTAGCCCATTTACTCAAGACACAAATAGATCTTATCACAAACTATTTTTCCCACTGAACATGTAAGAGAAGACTTTCAAAGAGTGAATTTTACCTCCACGTCAAAATTGGTCATGTCTGCTTTCCACTGAAAGAAGTCTTGTACAGCTCCTCCAAAATCTCTTGCTGCTTCATCTGATTTAAAGCTGTGATTATCACCAGCTCTATTGCAAGTTACCCGGAACTTTAGCGTTTCAGCTTCCATTGCATGCTTCTTACCATCTCCTGCTTCATTTCTGTTGTCACCATTAGAAGCTAACTCTTCTTTGGGTTCAGACTGCTGATTATCATCTGATGGTACTATTTCATCAGCTTTTTCGGTGTCTTGGACTTCAGATTTGAAATCATTTTGCGCTGATTTTTGCAATTCATTTCCCTCTTGAGTCTTCTTCTCTAGGTTCTTTGCATGACTCTGATGGTTACCCTTATTTCGTCTGGTTTTTCTTTTCTTAAGACTTGTATTTAATTTCCATACTTCCAAAGAATTGGTCCAAGGGAGGTCTTTAACCAACCCCTCTAAATCTTTTAGAGCTTCTTCCTAAAAAAATTTAATCAAATTTCCAAGACAAACTCATTTTATACAACTAAATATTTTCCAGTTTGCTAAATTTCAGAAAATGAGTTCCTTTTTTAATAGCTTAGGATGGTAGATATCTATATATTATGTCAGTGCTGATCAGAGGACTGACTTCAGAAATGTTCTCCAAATAATGTTTAGCTACTACCCATTAGAAGCAGTCTTTTTAATTTGATGCAAATAATACATCTCTGAGGAAGGACCACAAGTTTAAGTGGTTTCAAATAACTCTTAAAATGTGAATTAAAAGGCATTGTTTGGGGTTTTTTTTAGCTTTTTTATATGGCTATGTTTTTTAATTTTAGTTTCAGATGGTTCTATTCTCCCCATTTTTTGCTATTTATGCTTTTTGTTTTGACACTGTCTTGATACAGCATATTAAGCATTTTTGGTTTTTCTCTTAAAAAGAATAGTGAAGTATATTTCAAAGAGGACACTCTATTCCTGCAGTTCAGATCATTGCACTTCAAGTCTTCATTTTAATGAACTGTTATAAAATCAACATAATTTTGAGAAATCACTGTCTAAATTCGCTTATTTTTCTCTTCCCTCTCTATTTCTTCTTGCATTGCATTTATTATCTAGAAATAGAAATAAGGCTTGATAAATTCTAGAAGCTTTGGGGAATGATAAAGTATCAGTACTATACTATCCCCAATAAGATAATAAATAAAAACAATTTCTTACATGATTTTGCCATATGTCACTCAAAACCCACTAATTTTGTAATTTAAAAATTGAATGTGTTTAGAAATATGGAATTAAAAAATAACTTACCTTAGTTTCTTTGAATTGATAATCTTTGAATTCTTGAACAATGACGAATAAATTGTCAACTGATCTTAACTGGTGAACCTGGATGAAATACAGAGTCTTATTTTTGGACCAATCTCTTAGTTTGTCTACAATACAGCTTTAAGATAGCACCTACATCTAGCTTCAAAACTTCCAAACTTCAAATATGACAGATGTATAGTAAATTGTATAGTTTTAGTTTGTACAGCTTCAAAACTGCACAACCTAAAACTGCTGCATTCCACAGTATATTTTTTTTTAAAATGAGGGTCTATTTAAATAGTAGTATATAAATCTATACCTTTTAAATAAATTAAAAAAACTAACATATACAGTACTTAGGCCACCATTAGATTTGTTGTTTTAGCAATGGTATAATGACTGTATATAATTATGTCTCTTTTTATTACAATATAACCAGAAAATTTGTATGCAGTATTCAAAAACAGGAAAAAGCAGAAAAAATAGCTTCCATGGGCTAAAGTGGCAAGTATTTAGTACTGACTATTTAATTTGCCTGAAGAAGCCATTTTGTTCTGAAAATTGTGTTTGTTTAAATGTTGTGTACATACTTCTTACATTTTCTGTTTGAATCTTAATACAGAGACTAAAAAACAATTATGGATTGTCATGAAAACTTTGCTAAAACGAAGTGGGTGGTAGCCTAAGATTTTTTCATACTACTGAAGATATATTGTAGCCTTATATAATTTGATACTATGAACTGTATTATCCCAGTACCAGCTTGGCTGACTTCAAAAATGTTGGATCAATTTGTGGAAGTCATGGGGATCAGTGCTGATTAGCCTTGATAGCAGTGTGATTGCTTCTGAAGGCCATTAGCTGAACATTTTTAGTAAGCTTTCTTGTGCAGTTGGTTGGCTGCTCTGAGGACAGATTGCTGGACTATATGGATTGATGGTCTAATCCAGCAGGGGATTGCTTGTGCTTCTAGTCATGTTCTTAATTCACTCACTATGATTTGTAGCTATCCAACTCTAGCTTTTACAACAAACTACAATTAAACAATATATGGCTTAGTAAAGTGAATGACCCAAGTCCAAGTGCAATCATCCTATATGATCAGTGAATATTATAGAATATCTTGCTATGAGCTGGAATAACTGTTAGGCTATAAATCTGAAATTTGAAGCCATGAGGAAAACATAAATGTGGGTAACCTCAAGAAACATTGCAGCCTCAAACCAATATACAAATAGCATATTGCATAAACAATAAAATTTCCAAACCTTTGGAAGACTTATAACTGGAATTTCAAAGTAGATCTTCCCACGGCCCTTGCTTATTCTAGACATTGCTCCTAATTTCTCTTGTACTTCATCAGCTGCAGTCAGCTCAAATCCAGTTGGTATGGTAGCTCCAATAGTGATCATAATATCTGTAGGACTTGTACTGCAAAGGCCCTCTTTATTCTCATCTAATGGTGTACCACTGAGGTTCACTTCATCAGATAACACATCATCAGCCTTTGCAACTTCAGACATTCTGGCAGCCTCGTAACTTTTAAAGACCTTCCATAAAGAAAATATAAATAAGCAAACATGTAAAGTAATTTACTTGTTAGTCTTTGAAATAAGATAAGAGTAAAATCCAAAACCAGTACAAGTCCTTGTATTTTATCCATGTAAAAGCCTTGTTTATAACATATAGTGTGTATTTTGATGTAAGGTAATTTGAGAGCATTTATTCAAAAGTAATATACTAAATTCAAGCTCATCTAATCAGCCCTCCTCCAGGTTCCCTCATCAAAGGAGGTAAGGCAGGAAAGTTTCATCTGAGGTGGTACCCCATATACGGAACTCCTTCACAGATAAGTGTCCATTATTAGCTTCATTTTGGTGTCAGGCTTTTAATTGTATCTTAATTCATATTGTTTGAGTTTTTGAATGACCACTTTGTTGCTACTTAGTTTACATGGTGCTTTCATTATGTACAGATTGTCCTCACTTAATGACTAACCTGTTTAGTGACTGTTCAAAGTTATGACAGTAACTTCCACTGAAGACTGTTGCGGATCCCTGCAGCAATGTGATCAAAACTTGAGTACAGTGGTGCCTCACAAGACGAGTAACTCGCAGGGTGAGAAACTCGCAGGACGAGCAAAAAATTTAATCAAAAAATATTCCGCTAGACGAGCCGCGACTCACGAGACGAGGAA
>JANHZU010004000.1:5572-15938 GCA_032468055.1 Acrochordus granulatus
CCTTCTCTTCCTCCTTCTCCTCTTGAATTGTATACATATCCAATCCTTAATATAATTTAGCTGAAGTCTTTCAAGTGTATACAGAACAGTAGTGGGGGACGTGTATCACCTTGGTATGTATATTTATTTGTATGTATTATTTTTACAAATAACTCAAGGTGGCAAACATATTTAATATATTTTCCTCCTATTTTCCCCTCAACAGCAACCTTGTGAGGTGAGTTGTGCTGAGAGAGAGTGACTGGCCCAAGGTCACCCAGCTGGCTTTCATGCCTAAGGTGGGACTAGAATTCATGATTTCCTGGTTTCTAGCATGTTGCCTTAACACTAGATACCACACTTGATGGCCACTTGTGTGAGCTGTCTTGAGTTGACTTCTGGTATTGTCTTCCACAATCCCACCTAATTCTTGAAGAAGGACTTTAGTCTTTTGACTTTGTTTAGCATCAGGCATTCACAGATCCAAGTGTGGGCATTGAGTTGTAGGTTTAATCAGATTGTAATCAATCCAGGCTGTGCTTAGTCTATATAGACTGTTGTGCCGTTACTGTATTCTGGCAATGCAGTTGGGAATATATCTTGGATGGTTCTTTGAGAACAGGGCATCTTCTTGGCCTCTGTTTCTCTAATGTATCTCTTTAGCCTGGTTGCCAGTGCTATGAGCCTTTCTTTATCAGTCTCCAGGGTTCCAGATGGAATCAGGCCCTTGTTTTTTTTCAGTAGCCAATTTTATTCCTAATCTTCACACCCTTTTGTAATTCTACCAGCTGATAAACCTCTCTCTGAGTTTCCTTGATCTTAGCCTCTAACAGCATCTCCAGGATTACAGTGGTTGTATTATCACTTCATTGGTTTGAGTTATGATGGTAATAGGGATTGTTGTGAGGGCTTTATTGGCATCTTCTAGTATATTATCTGATGGTACTTCTCCACTTAGCCTTGGTAACTGGTCTTGGAGGCTGACTATAACTAGTTTATTCATGATCTTATGCCTCATATTAGCAGCCGTGTTCTGTAATGGAAAGGGTGGTAATGATATTCCAGCTTCATGTGCTGGCTATACATCCAGTTGTTTCTGGATCTTCTTGAGTATGGGATTGATTGTTGTTAGTATGTTACAAGCTTCCTCTTCACTATGTTGAAGCATTGGGTAACAGGCTGTTTCTCAGTTAATGTGGATTCAGGTCTTCTGTCCATCCAGAGTTCCCTCATACATTTCATATATCCTCTTTCATTAGGTCTGCTGTTGTAGTAGCATTTCATCCATTCCAGATTCCCTTATCTCATCCATGTATGGTTTGTTCCAGTTGCCTACTTATCAACTTGTCCTGGTTCCACAACATCTGACTTGACTTGGGCAATCTGGGCAACTTCCAAGATGGCATGATTCTCCTAGTTCCTATCACTCTCATATTTCAGATAAGCAAGTAAAGCTAATAAGGTAAGTACCAGTGGAGATTTGGACCCCAGTTTCCCATGTCAAAGGTAATTCTCTAATCACTAAGCTATATACAGTGTATATAGTATATATATACACACACCATGCAACAACACAATGGATATTTTCATATCAAGTAATTTAATTTAAGATTGAAATTATAAAACAAATACCTTGATGTATGTTCTTCTTTGATTTTTTCATTTACAATGTTATATTTAATTTTGAAGAAAAATCAAATAATTATAATGCTTGTAACATTAATTTTGATAAAATAGCCACTTTCCCCCCACTCTTAACTACATTCTATACCGTAAGGTACCTAAATAATAGATTATTATGAATCTAAGTATATTTTATAAATATTGTATTAAAATAACATAATACAACAAAACTGCTAAGAGGGAACATTAGATGGTCTATATGGCTACATTTAATAATACCTTAAAGGATTGAGCTAGTTCTATATTAATACTTTATGGATATGTTTTTAGTTTCTACAAATGTCACTCATTTAATCACTATGCTGTATATTGTCTTCTGTTTTTATTAGCACAGTTATGCTTTTGGTTGTATTGAATTTGCCACTTATTGTATTTATCAATTTTTTTTTAAAAAATAACTGTCTTTAATGGCAAAAAAAGGATGGCTTTAAAGTTAAAGCCATGTTCGCTAAGAAATGATAATAGTGAAGGATCAATCAAGAATAATAAAAATAAGTCCTTGTCATAGCCATCTCTAAATTTTGCCACTGTATTTCAACAGAAGTAGGTCCATTTAGAATAGATGGAGCAGCAACATTTAGGTTGCCAGTAATGCTCCTAATGCTTTTGTACTTAGCCCAGTGAATGGATTGTCACAATAAATTTAGAGTTTCTTACATATTTCTGAGTCCCTTCCCTTTTTTAATGATCATATGCTTTCATGTTGTTTTCCATCCGCATTCCAAAACAGAACATTATGCGGTTTGATCCACAGTAATGATGCCTGTCTACTTTTCCAACTGAAGTGTCATCTCAGTTAATCTATTCGTTTGCAGTTTGACCTTGCCACTCCTCATTAAGCAAGAATAACCTTTTCTATATATTTTCTATCAGAAAAATGATATTTCACAAATAAAGAAACCTATGTGACTATTCTAGTAATAATAATTCCTGTCACTGAGTAGACCCACATTCATGTGATGTTAAATAAATATTCTTCTAGCAAGCTAACTTCTTGTTCTTGTCAAAAGAATGACAACAAGACAAGGAAAAATGTCTTACTCATTTGAACCAGCACCATGCAAGATAATTCAATCTACTCTTTTTTAGCACTGAACATTTTATGTTATCTTTTTAATCCTTAAAGACCATTTTAAAATCATAAAAACATTATATTTTAGTAATAAATATTATAAAAATATACATTTCTTAAAAAAATAATACACATGCACACACATGCACTCATCTTTGTTAATTAGACTAATAATATTATCAATTGGAGTTAAGAACAACTTGTACTTGACATGATATCCAAAGTGTGTTGCCAGCTTGTACTGGAGTGATATGAAGTACTGGATTTTAATGCTAGAGAATTAAACTCAGAATGGTTGCCTTTTTTATTGACAGAGCAATGTAGCACTTGCCAATATAAGTACCACTCAGACATACATTTCAGAACTTTCATTTCATATAGAATACTACTGTGTAATATATATTTTTCCTGCATATCTGTTGAAAATTATGTTTAAGTTCAAACAGGAGCCTGAAGCAACTATATTGAATGGGTTATTGAATATCTCAATAATTTTATCCCTCTTCCTTAATTTCCAGTTCAAATATCATATGTTAGTTTATTGTACAACTAATCTGGTTTATTTAACAATAATTGCTGGAGTCAGACTTGCAGTTGAATGTTGAAAATGGAGTCATGTGAATGATTACTTTTATGTTGATTCTCAAAATTCATTATAAATATTGTATTGCATTTTTTCTTAGCCAATTCAGTCTGTTGTAAAGTCTTGACAATATTTGAACTTTAAACTAAAAACATCTGGAATTTATCCAGCAATTTTTATTTTGATATCTCAGTGTTTAAAATAAGTACAGATTGGACTGAAATTTGAATACATAATACTGTATATAAAAGTCCTGATATCATAAGATTTGATTCAATTGTCTATTTCCTAATTCCCTGTAATACAATTTTACCATCTTCATCATCCACATAAGCAAGATAATTTTTATATGAAAAACATTTTTCCAATGGCTTTCAGTCATCTTCCTTCATTATCAATTAATCCAATGAACCATGGTACTAGTATACATTAAATTGGTGGGAGACAACTATAATACTGAACTTTTAAAAATCATTTAGCAAAGCAGTCAAATAGCTGTCATGGGATTCTTATTTTGAACTGAATATTCTTTCATTTGAAGATTATATCTTCTATTGTTAAAACTTTTCTGTTCAGAATGTAATTGGAAATAGCAACATTCTGCCCTAGACAGCCTTACACAATTTGCAGAGAGGAAAGGGTTAAACTGTATCACTATGTGGGAATGACCGTGGGAGACAGCAGGAAGAGCTGCAAATGGACAAGGGTTAGATATATGGCAGCTAAGCCTGCAGAAATAACGTGGGCATGTCAAACATTTCAGAAGGGACTCTCTCTCTAGTTTCTTGGACTGTAAAAGCGAGAGGGAGAGAAAGTTGTACTTCTAGATTTGCATAATTCTGTTAATGTATCCTTACAACAAAGATAAAGCTAGTACCTCTGGGTGTGCTTCCTGCCTGGACTAGGCTGACACAAACTGATACAGACCACAAAGAAATATCTGATATACTTATCATTGCCAGCAGAGTAGTACTGGGAACTGTATAAGAATGCAATGAGAGGTGCTCAGCAGTGCATCTTTTGGGGCAGCAGTGGAAACAAATTTATCACTTAAAAAACAAAACTGCAGGCACATGTTGTTCAGACCTGCCCTATACTATAATCTTAGTCTATAAACTGCTTGAACTTCTATCTGATAGATTAAAAAAACACGTACACAATTCAAAATGACAACCAGGTGTTTCCATTTTGGTCTACAATATATAACAAGAGAGAAAACAGCTTCTTTCATAGATAAACATCAGTTATCAGTTAATAACACAGTTAAAAGCAAAGTATTTTAGTTTATCTAAAGCATAAAGCTAGGTAAAAACTAAAATACATAGCGTATATATTTCTGGTTTTGACTGCTTCTTTTGTTGTTGCTTAGAAGATTTAAAACAAAACAAAGAATTAACATTTGGTAATTCATTTCCTCTCTCCCATGCTTGAAAGGTAAGCAAAAAACTGCTAATGGCTATGTTCCTTGGTTTCATAAGGGATTGCCTCTGTAGTAGCTATGCTCCAGAATCACAGAATCGAGGTGAGGCACAAAATGGGGAGACTCCAAATGGGAGAAATGGGGTTTCTGACACTATTGAAGTTGAATGGAAGTGTATAACTTACATGGTCCCCAATTCAAATTCCTCTATCCAACTTTACCTACAGCATGTAACTGAGGAGCTCAATGTGTTGGGTGTTATTGCACCCAAAGAAAGAAGGGTGTGGGAGAATTTCCATATTTACCTCTTATTCTCAATTCCTAGGAACCCATATAGAATCATAGGACTGGAAGGAACCTTGAAGGTCTTCTAGTCCAACTCCCTTTCCCAGACAAGTGGTTGTCCAATCTTTTTTTGAAAACCTTCAGGACAGAACACTGAGAACTCCAGGAAGCAGGCTGTTCCACTGAGTAATCATTCTCACTGTCAGGAAATTCCTACTTAATACAATCTCAGTATGATCTGTTACTCAGGCTTAACTATAATCCCTTTTTAATGGAGGAGGGAGAAGAGAAAGAGAATTCTGGATAGCTATATATTTGATGGTCTGGCAAATATGAAAATTATTTTTTTCAGTTCATTTTTTCAGTTGATATATTTCTTTGTGTGCTCATGGGATATATTAGACAATGCATCAAGACTTCCAGAAAGAATGCAGGGAAGAAAAACAAAGATGGTGTGTAGCTAGGAGCCTAAATCCTATGAATGGTTAAAAGAACTGAGTCTGTTGAGCCTCAAAAAGAGAAAGCTAAGTGAAGACATAATAGCAATCTTCCAGTACTTGAATGGCTGTTACAGGAAAAACGGATAGATGTATTTCCGTTAGTGCCTGAGACCAGGATAAGAACCAAGTTGGTTTAATAGAAAAAGACCCAAACTTGAAATGAGGAGGAAATTCCTGACTGTGAGAGCTATAAAGCAATGAAACAGCCTGCCTCCTAGAGTCATGGGCACTCCATCATTGTGGATTTTCAAACAAAGGTTAGACAGGCATTTGTTTAGGGTGAACTGAGGATTCTTGCCCTGGGCAAGGAGTTGTATTAAAAGTCCGTTAAGGTCCCTTCCACATCTAGGATTTTATAATGGTTCTATTCCTAAATATGTTGAATACTTTTGATTAGTCTTTGTGTTGTACAAATCCATCCCATTTATATTCAATGCATGATGTGAACTCAGAAAATAAGACTGATGAAATAATCAGGATTGTAGGAATGTGATTTTGAAAACTATAACCAAAATTTGGAATTTATCTTTACATGAAGAATTATAAAGGGGCGTGGTGGCGCACGTGGTTAAGAGCTCGGCTTGCTGGCTGGAAGGTCGGCGGCCCGGGTTCAAGACCTGGCGTTGCCGCGTAGCAGGCAATAACCAAAATTTGGAATTTATCTTTACATGAAGAATTATAGAATATAGTAAAAACAATTATTCTTCTTTAATAAAAAAAATAATGCTGTCCTAGATTTACAAACTTGAACTGATGATATCAGTTTGCCATCTAATTATGAACTGGCTTTTAATAGATGAAATAAAATAGACTTCCCTCTTATCAAGGTTTAATTAAAAACTTAGATACTGTATATTTTGTCCCTTTTTTGTACTTTTTTCTATATATGAAAACCATTTTTTAAGAATTTTAAAACTTAAAAATTGTGGTTTTGAATTGCTTTAAATTTACATCCCTTGATGTCTTTATTATTACAATTAATTAGATATTCTTACTTTTAAACCCTACACAAAATTCACCATGCAGAATCCCACAATCAATTCTTGCAAGATGAGGTGGCAAGAGGAAAAAAAAAGAGGGCCAATTAAAGGTGTTACCTTGCAAAGTTTGAATAGTGTGATCAGATTAAGAGATCAGATATTATATATTGTGTGATGGAAATACAAGTGGTTAAGTAGGCAGTTAGTTATTCCTTAGAGATAAGGCAGGGAAAGGGCCCTATTGAAATTCAGGCAAAGTGATCTGTTCTACAGGCAATTAAATGATGCAAATATTTGCACATTTATTGTCTCCTTCAATAGGTAACAAATCAATCAGTCTTTTTAACAGAAGTTGAATCAATCTGGCTAATTAACTCGTTTAAATTTGGCTTCTGTCATATCAAAAGAAACAAGATGGTATGGTAGTTTAAACAAATTTTTGCTGGCAAATATTAACTCATATGAATCTTTGCTAAGATGTGAGTCAACCTGCATTGCAAGTGGATACCTAATTTTATCAATTAGCTACATCAGGTTCTACCCCATCCATCCATTCCACTTTGATTTGTCACTTGTGTGTGTTTGTGCGTGCACCTTCAGGTGAGTTTTTGATTCCTGGCAACTGCTTGGACTAGTCCCTTAAGTTTTCTTGGAAAGTTTTTTTCAGAAGTGACTTTCCATTCATTACTTCCTTCCTATGGCTGAGAGAGAGTGACTGGCCCAAGGGTACCTACCTAGCTTCTTGCCTAAGTGGGGCTAGAACTAGAGATTGTAAGATCTAGGTAGCAGGAGTCTATTCATTACAGATTGCATCCCAATTTTTCAGCACAAATATACACTTATATTTCTCCTTCTCTTTCTCACACTAACAGGAAAGTTGAAGAGCAGCAAGATTGGCACTCAATTGCTGGACTACAATCTACATATACTGTTAAACATATTGAGAAAACCATAACAGTGTTCCAAAATATTTTCTGCAATTTTTTGGGCTTTCAATTCAATGAAGAATCCAAGCCATGGATGTTCATTTAGTGTTATTCAGTCAATTTTCACTGTTTTTCAATGGTAAATGTCTATGTATATTCTCATTAGTCTAAGTCATGTTTTGTAGCAAAGTTGCAAAACATTTTTGCAAACTTTCTTAAAAAGGCAACTGGACTTTCATTATTAGATGTTACTAGAAAATGTTTCAACTCCTATCCAGGATCTTTCTCAATCTCATATGAAAAAGGAAACATGGTAAGGAATATATACAGTTCCCGAAAGGGGCAGGATACACTGAGTTCTCATGTAATAAGCTAAAACAGAAGGTTTGCAGCAAAGATTTGAGAGAAGATAGCCTTATGGCTTCAGCTTAATCACTTCAGGGTCTGTGAAAGATTGAGAGAGGGGAACATATTTTTCTTTCTTTTTGTATTGATTTATACAAATCAACTCATATGGAGTTGGGAGTAATGGAGGAGGAGGTTCTTTGAGGAATATATTAGTTCTAAATAGAAAATAGTTCTAAATAGAAAATAGTTCCATTGGTGAATTCTTGCAATCCCATCTCATTCATCTAAATGTATCTTGCTGAAGAAAATTCTTTGAATTCTGCTTGGAAATAATTTATTTTAGTTTTAGGAAATTGCCAGAGAGCCTGACATCAGCAAACAAAGCTGTATAAAGTCATTTGAATCACTTTCCTACACACTTCATTGAACAGAAGCTGGAAAATTTCCAGTTCCTTAACTCAGGCTGCATTCTTGGTTGTTCATATCTGATACTGGAATGAAAGTGTAGTAAAGGATCATTTTGTGATATTTATGTGTCACTTATGCTAATGTTAACCTAAGAGGATGCTATTTTGTTGCTGTTAAATTTTTATCAACTGTTTTGAAAAGAATTAGGTATTTATTATTTTTAAATAAAAATGGGTTATTGTTTTTGCTGTTTTTAAAATACAAGAGTCTGTATAAATTACCACCACAGTTTTCAGATTTGTTGTTACATAGATGATGCAATGCGACCATCATTCTCTGCTTTGTTTTCGTTTTGTATTTTTCCTCTATTATTCATCCATCTGCATAGTATTTTAATTACATACAGACTAATAAATGCCAATACCTATAAAATGAGACATTTAGTTTTTCGTGTGCCAGAAGAAAATGTTTGGCTGTAACTAAGTTCCTGTAAATATTCCCACTGTTGAAATAAATTTGACTCTGTTTCTAGTCCCATATTCTCCACACCAAGCACTTGAGAATGCAGAATTGTTTTTTGAAAGCAATATATTTCAGAGACACTAGTTAACCTCCTTGCTCACTCATAAAAGTGTGATTTAACACAGCAGAGCTGGAGTCCTTATTTTTATACATCTTCATATACATACCTGCCCACCCACATATTTACACTCCATCATGCTAGTGCATGACTCAGATTAATTTGGCCTTTGTGATCCTCCATTCTCTTCCTCAGTCCATTAGAGGCTTTAGTATTTGTTTTACCAGTGCTTGCCATGCAGAATGCAAAGCGGTTGAATTTGTTATATTCAAATAACTACCCAGACGTTCAACAAATTGCAAGGATTGCCCTCCACCAAACATCATAGGAAATGTCCTCTACAAAATCAGTTTTGAATCATATGATACGTATTGGTGAAATCTCCAGGTCATTAGCCACGAGGTGTGAAGAACACAAAAGACTGAGCAAAAAAATAAGTCAGAAGTAGAACTTGAATAAATAAAGAATTAATTGGTCATAATTAATGATTATGCAATCTTTTGCAATTGGCCACAAGGTCAACTTTGAAAACCCAACAATCTTATTGAAATATCAGATTGGCTTTCAACAGAGAAGGGTAGCCAAATAATTGTTAACTGCTGCAACAAAGAATAATTCTAATCAAACAAATTCAACTGGTTTGGATTCTGCATGGCAACCATTGGTAAACAAAATGCTAAAGGCACTAATGGGCTGAGGGAGAGGATGGAGGGTCACAAAGGCTTAATTAATCTGAGTCATGCACTAATGTGATGGGGTGTGAGTGTGCAGATGGGTGGGTATGCATGTGAAGATGTATTAAAACAAGGACTCCAGCAGTGCTGTGTTAGATCATACTTCTGTGAGTGAGCAAGGAGATTAACTAGTGTCTACAAAATACATCACTTTCAAAAAACAACTCTGTGCATTCTCAAATACTTGGTGTGGAGGATATGGAATATTCCCACTGGCCTGAATGAGTCAATTTATTTAAACTGAAGGACTAGCCAAGTATAACTAAGTTTTCAAGTTACTTGATTTAGATTTTGGTGCTTCTGATATTACATATTATTAGACTTCTCCAAGAGATGATGGATTATATTAACTTTAGACTCTCTGTAAAACAGTAGAAATTACTGAAAAGCACTTGCTTTTTTGTATCAGCTTAACTTCTCACTTGAATTAGTTCAACAAATTGACAATTTGGAACTGGACTAAATTAAGGAATTATTTTTTTTCATTTTGGTAAGGATTGCACTAAAGAACTTTCAGGTATTTGAATCAATTTTGTATTTGATGTCAGTTCTGGTCACCAAAACAGTTTTTTAGAATTTCCTCCCTCCTGAAATCCATTGATTATGATTTCTGGATTGATTGAAGGGGACAAATTTTAAAGAAACATGAATTCTAGCTTGAGAAACTCTTCTCTCTCAACCCAGTGATTGCTTCTGATTTGGAATCCTAGATTAATTGGATTCTTTCAGAAAAAAATTTTAAAAAAGCAAAAATATTTGCCATTTTCTTGATATTTCAGCACACATTAAAAATGAGAAAGCCTATATGATAAAAGAGTTATTTGTTCTAGCACTGATCAAAATGTCATGTTGATATTAAAGCTATCTT
>JANHZU010004000.1:34250-55532 GCA_032468055.1 Acrochordus granulatus
GCTGTACCAGAGCCAAATTCCTTGCATGTCTAAACATGTTTGGCCATTAGAGTATCTGAATCTGAAAACTTTCCTCCATGAAACCCTTGGAGAAAAGCAACAGTTTTGACTTGGCAACTGAAGAAATAAGAATGTAAGATTCACCACTGTTATTAACCAAAATGTGATGCCATTACAGGAAGGCACTATCTTTGGGTACCATCTGATCAAAGGCAAGCAGATTAAAAGCAAGGCTTTGGAAGAACATTTTAAAGACAGATCTATAAGATCAAGGCAAGATCCTAGTTTTCAAAACATGCAAAGATTTAAGGAAAGTCTTCCTTCAGTCATGAGAAAACGGGGATCACAGTTTGGCTGTATATAAGTTGCTTCTTATATAAGCTGCCAGGTGTTCCTTATCACTAGTTATGCTACTTCTTTTCTCCCTTTTTCAGCTTTGAAAACATATTTGGAACACTGGTCATAGAATAAAGCATGAGTGAGGAATAAAGTAGATGCAAAAAAAGTATGCTTAATATGAAAAACATGGCTGGAATATTGTAAAGGTCTATCTCTCTCTCTCTCATCATTTTAGAACCCAATATTATTCACTGAGGCTGTATGATGAGAAATCTGAGAAAGTACTTCTTTATGAAATATATAATAATGGCTAGAAAGTTTAAAAGTGGGTAAAATAATTCAAGAAGAATACCAGTCATATTCATCATGTTGGTTGTTATATTACCTTCAGTATAAGAAGTTAAGAAGTGGGCACTTTTCAGTAGCAGATGCTAGAAATCATGAGTGGGAATGCTCTTATATGATTCCTGTGAGTTTCCAATAAGGATTTATCTAACCTGTCTGGAGATAATGCAAAGCAAATGTGGCACCATAGAAAAACTTCTCAAAATTGCCTTAAATCTTCTTTTCTATCAACATATTTGGTGATTACGTTTTCTCTCTCCCAGGATCCTCAAACCCCTCAAATATACCTCAGAATATTCCACATGTCTTCAATGATGACAGTTAAGCTATATTTTTTTTAAAAAAGAAAAGAACAAAAAATGTTTTAGAATTAGAATTTTTTTCTTACATAGAATCTCATATTAGTTCTCAATGATCTATTATGACATTTTGTGTCTCACTATAATAAGAACTGTAGATTCTTGGTGTTTTAAAAAAGTCTTCTTTTATACTTCACTCATAAGGCAGTTTCATATTTTCCTACTATGGTATACTATTATAAAATTTCAATTCCTTTTATTTTATACATGTGTATCTATACATTTTTAGAAATTTCCTTTTTCTTTTCTTTCAGAGTTTTATCTGTTGTTAGTGGAATTTAACATTCATTAACATTTTTATCTGGGAGTATTTATTGTTTGGGTTGTAATTAACTAGATATGGGTAATGTACCATCTGGCATAGTACTGGAAATCAAAAACATTTAGTAAAGTTTTAAAAATAGATACTGATTTGCTAATGTACATGTTGCACTCTTGATGGGTCTGGACTATGTATGTACAAAAGGAGGAGGAGGCAGAGCTAAATTTCATTTACCGATTTTGCAGCTCACATCCTTTTTTTTTTTGGTTTGGTACACAGGTACTCCAAACATATCTGGATTGCAAATGCAACAATAAGAAAGCAGTTTAAAAAAGAGTACACACTATTTTTGCATTTCCAATACTACATCAAATAGGATATTAATCATACCTATATTTGATAGAAGATAATATTTATAACTCAGGGTTGAGCTGTGGGGTCCTTGTTGCTCTTTGAGCTTGGTTGTTTACCAAACTAGGTTACATTAATGCATCATCAGTGCACTGCCTAATTACCTAGTTTACCCATTACCTAGTTTGATAATGAAATGTTTGCAAGAAAACAACCAAGCTCAGAAAGCAACAAGGATCCCTCATATCTATAATGCTGGAAAAGCTGGAAAGAAAGAGAAATGATAATAGAAGACAGCAAGGCAGAAAGACTCAGTAAAAATGACAACAGACAGACCATTGGAAGTTTTGAAGGTTGGAGACAGAATGTCTTAGAGAAAAGAGACACCAACTTGATACAAAATTAATCAATCATCACATTTTTCAAATGTTACATTTTATTAATCTGCAAAATTACAATTGGAATCTTATTTTGATCACTTTAATGACTGTGTAGCAGTATTTCCAACAGCAGTCCCTGGCTTCTATGTACTTTAGACCTGACCAGTTTTAGATAATCAAAGATTCATGAAACTATTATTTTCTGTGCTTCATTTCATGGATATTCAAAAACTTGCAACTGTCATTTGGCCTAACAAATGTAGTCCCTCAATATGACTATTGTAAAGGCACAATTCATTGTCAAAGATCCTGATGCTTGGAAAAAAATGAAGGTAATCAAAGAAGAGACTGACAGACAACAAGCTTGCTAGTATTATCACTGATGACACAAGCAGGAGCATCCAAAAATTCAAAGACATGTTTTCTGACAGTCTTGAAAAAATTGAGACTCTGAAAAGTCAGAATGACTAGTGACAGAAAGACAGAATGACAACATCTGAGAAGATGGACAGTTTAAAAATGTGAAAAATCAATATATCAGAACCTCAATATAAATTCAGGATGTTTCCTCCTAATCTTCAACACAACTGCTGTCCATATACTATACTACTAAAATTCTCCTGTTTGTCTGTGTCTGTTTGGAGTCTTCAATTCAGGACAACTGTACACCATAGGGCAACGATTTTTGAATCAAGGTATCTCAAAAATGCATCCAAAATCTTGAACTTGTTATTCCCATGGGATTTAAATTTGAAGGATTTTTAGACCAGTCATATTGGCAAAGTTGTGGCTGCTATAGAGCCGCCACACCACTGCTGTCAACCACAGTCACACAATCTTTGCCAGCTTCCCACAAGCAAAGTCAGTGTGGAAGCTGGCAGGAAGTCAGAACTTGCTCCTGCTCCCACTTCTTTTTTGCCTTTTTTGCTTGCCTGTGGTCATTCTGTTGACCGGTTTGGGAAAGGAAATATCTCTGAAACAATGACCCAATGGGTCATGGGTTTACTGATTGCATTTTAAAGGGTTTAGAAAATACCATAATTAACAGTAAGATGCTATGCAATAGAAGGAAGATTTCTTCCCATATGCTGTTGCTTTTACTGTATTCTTAAAGGATGCATGCTGCCCCAATACACTAGATTATTCTATATAATTTTGCTTGATTGTTGTTGTTGTTTTGGCTAATGCAACAGTGTAAACTGTTTCCAGCCTAGTAATAAAGATCATCGACTTTATTTCGCTTCTGTATTCCACTTACTAAGGGATCTACTTTGATTTTAATAGCTGGATTTCATACTTTCAAACAATGGTTTACAGTGGTGTTGGCTTTTATGGCCATAATTGGGTAGTGCTGGGCTTCAGGGTTTAGTGACTGTGGTCTAGATAACAGATTTCCTGATGTTTCACTGGCAACTGTACCTTTAGCACATCTTTAGCAGATTACCTTGTCTCTGAAGATACCAGCCACAGTTACCAGCAAAATGTCAGGAAATTTATTGTCCAGACTACTGTCACTAAACCTTGAAGCCCAATGCCACATGATTTCTGAAGAGACAGTTCTGCAAAGAGCAGAACAAGTGTCTAACGTACATGTACTCTCTCATTTTCATATATTAAAATACCAATACTTCAGCTAAGATTCATTAAGAGCTCTGATTAAAAACAATGCTTTTAGTTCGTGTAACAGCGGAGAAAATCTAAGTAAACATATTTACTGAAAGATAAACTTGTGTCTCACATATTCTGATGCCTTCTGTTCTTCAGCACAGTTGTGACATTTTTTTAGGTATTTTTTTACCATGTTTCCTGCTGATGAGTCACTTGAGCAACTGGCTGCAAAATAAATGACTGAGAACTAGATGTAGTGCATAGATGACGTAAGTAAACTAATAATGATAAGCTAAAATCTTTATAAGAATGCTGGCATTTAACAGCTAGGGTTATGGAAGTCTGCAAATAAGCTTACAGTAACTAGCATGTTGTTTTTCCTTGAATATTAACAATTTTCCCCTCTTCCAAAAATTGACGGGTGCATTGCTAAAGCAATAATATTGCTTAGTTACAACTTTGAATCACACTGTGCTATGTGTCACAAACTGTCTTGTACCTAAACTCAATTTCAGAGTGCACTGAACAAAATAATCCCAGTATATATGATTCAGTTATTCTCCAATTCAGGATAACATTTTACTTTTATGGAAGATAGTCAAGAGAGCTCAAGACAGCATGTCCATCATGCTGAAGGACATGATGAAGCATCGCCATCTATGATGCTGACCAGATACTGGCCAGGCTGACAGTTCAATCTTACTAGTCCAGATGGGAGATTCCACAGAAGCTCATGGAGAATAACAGGGCTAAGATTTTGTGGGACTTCCAGATCCAGAGAGATAGATGGATACTGGCCAGTAAAGCAGACATCATGAAAACAGCAGTGGCGACAGATGTAGTAGTGCCATATAACAGCAACATCAGGAAGAAGTACAAGAAACTGGAGAAGTTCCAGGAGATGAAAGAGGAGCTAAAGAGGCTATGGAGGGGAAAGGGCCAAAGCGGTCCCAGTGACCACACTCCAGGCTGTGACTCTTAAACTGACAGAGCGGCTGCAACAGATCCCAGGAACAACAATAGAAGAAGACTTCAATGCTTTATCTGCACTTCTCAGAAAATTTTAAAAATTAATAGGATTTTCCCCCAAATATTATGAGCAGTTCTCAGCTTGAAATTATATATTCTGAGATGGAACTTTAGTTAAATTGACTAAAGTTCCATCTTAATGGAACTTTAATCTGTGCAATGCACAGATTAATGCAGAAATCGGAATAAACATATTTATGAGCAACTACATGCAAAACTGGCATTTGACTGATCCCCTCTATCCCAAGGGTGCTGATGTCTAAAATACTGTCTCAGTGCATCTGGCTGCTTTGGAAAAGGCTGGAATACAGAGGCATCCTTAATTAAGCCATCCAGTGATTCAAAATATCATTTAAAAAGCCATCCAGTACCTAAAATGACCCTTTTTGCCACAATCCTTGATTAAATGTCAGATTTTGTTTCACCAAAGAAATAGTATCATCTTTCAAAACCTAATAAAGATTTGAAAAATTCATCATGCCACAGAACTTCCCCCATATTAAGCCATGAACTCCTGCTTGCTGAGAATGGGAAACATTATTTACAAAGACATGTTTGATACCTTGAGGAATATTTAAACCTAATGTAATACACAAACAATTGTTTATGTATTCCAACTGCTTATTGCAAACAATTATTCTGAACTGATCAACTGTTAAATTAATATTATCAGCATGATCCTTATAAATTACTGGTAGGTGTCCTTTTACAGGTTTATGAGAGAGCAATTGTTATACATTTATGATGTTGTCCCTTGGCACAATATATACAGGTTGTCCTCAACATAACCACAATCAGAACCAACATTTCCATTGTTAAGCAAGGCAGGTTGTTAAGTGGGTAGTGCATGATGTTACAACCTTTCTTGTTATGATCATTAAACAAATCACTGCGGTTGTAAAGTAAATCACATGGCCATTATGTGAATCCAGCTTCCCTTGTTGACTTTGCTTGTCAGAAACTGGCTAGGAAGGTTGCAAATGACAATTATAGGATCTCAGGATGCTGCAACCATCATAAACAACACCAGTTGCCAAGCACCCAAATTGCAATCACATAACTGTGGGCATGCTATGGCAGATGTAAAATGCAAGGACCGGTTTTAAGTCACTTTTTTCAATGCCGTTGCAATTTCAAATGGTCACTAAATGGATTGTAGTAAATTGAAGACCATTCAATGTATAGTACTTTTAATAGCTGCCGTATAATAAGAAACAGTGTTTCACTGGCCCTCTCTATCTTCTCATGCAGATATGCAAAGGAGATTTCCCGCAAGGAAAAGTAGCCGGGGGGGGCAGTTGCACTCAATGCTTTTGATAGGAGATGTGGAGGCACATCCCTTTCTACAAGTGTCATGAACCTCTATTCAGAAAACTGAAAGTTTTTTGGAAAGTAAACTTGATGCTGAGTATCACTTTAGAATGGTCTCCATAGATATCAGCATAAACAGTAAAAAGGTTGGCTAATATTATTCTGGTCGTATTACAATTTGTGAAAATCAGCTAGTACCAAATTTCCATAACCTGGTCTGATATTATCCATAATTTATACTAAGTACAGAAAATAGAGTTAATGTTATATAAAGATTCCCTGTTACACAAATAATTTGTTGGTTTTCTTCCCAAATATGCTAATGACAACTTCAGTATGCACATATAATATTTGCATTTCCCTTTCTAATTATGTGTTTTCTAAGAAGAGCTCTAGAATTGCAGCAACACATTAGTCAATTCATAGGATCTGGCTTTCCCTAGACTTACTTGGCTATCTTTTAGTAGCAATTCAAACTGTTCTCAAGCAATTTTTTTTTCTTTTCAAGCTTGGCAGCATGTTTTAAATCTGAATTTGTCAATATATTAGGCTTTTTTTCTGTTAACTTTAAGTTAACAAAATATGATACTGTATTAAAATCTGCATTTCTTTGAATTAATTCAACAATCTGAACAATACAGCCTATCACTATTCCTATATGTTTGAGAATCTTAGCTACTAATGAACTGACCTTGTCTTCATCATAAAGAAGAAACTGAACCATTTATTCACAGAGTAAAGCAACCCGTTCAGAACAACTTCCTTTAGCTCACCTTGGCTGACTGAAAAGCTAAGCAGAGTCAGACTTATTGGTATTTGGATGAAGGATCATCTGGAAATTCTAACCAATAAGCTACTGAGATATCAAAAACACATCCCCATTTTTGTAATATATTAAGAAAACTGAATACATGTGTGTACATAACTCCTCAATATTCAAATTTACACTTTGTTTTTCTTGGAAATTTGGGAAATGGCTCAGCTGCATCGAGGTTATAACTTTTCCTGTTCAGCTTGTACAAACTTACAAAACTACTAAGAGAACCTAAAGGATTACTGTCATCAAACTAAATCAGAGAATGATTATATAGCAATAAGAAGTACTTCTACATACTAACCTTGATTCCACTAATATTACGTCCACCTAAATCCTAAAAAATTGGTGCAGCTTAAAGTACTTTGATTAGCAGAATTACAGCTAATTTTATATAAATTTGGAATCATAATGATGGTGATGATGATGATGTCACATGACTCCCAACAACTCTGGGTAAGCTAAGAGATTAATGAAAATATAAATAAAATTGATAAAAATGAAAATATAAAGATGACAAGGATGATGAAATACCCAGCCCTTTGAAACACCAGCAGGGTTTCTGTAAGCTGCAGTGGTCCAAAATTCAACAACAGTTCAGGTCTTACCATGATATAACTAATATCACTACTATGTGATCTGCACTCGCTCCCTATATAAACTTCAAGATGCAATTCAAAGTGCTAGTTTTCACTTTCCTGGCAAGTTGTTTGTGGGCCCTCCTATCTCCAATTCTTTCTCTCTGTCCCATGAGATCTGATGGGGAATGTCTCAGTTCCATTCTACGAAACAATGACATACAGTATAGTGAGATTCCGAAGAAATGTCCTGTCTAGTATGCTGCCTGTCCTGTGGGACAGTATGCTTCCATTCCCCAAAATTTTGACAGCACCAATCCTGCTAGCCTTCCATAACACTTTAAAAGCTTGGCTAGACAGCCATACCAATTGTTAAAATAAATTTTAATAAACATATTTACATAAAAATTCAATTGGATTGGATTGAATCAACATCCAAAGAAGAATCAAAATAAAAGGGAAAAGTCCTAATCAAGAACAATATGCAAATGAAAGTCTGAAAACTGGTTAAATATGGGGTGTGTGTATGTTGTTTTTTCCTGAATACACTGAATAAGTTTTATTTGCAGAATTATTGGCTCTCTAGAGGCCCTTCTAACATTCTGGTTTGTATTTATTCCACTCCTTCCTAACTAGTTGTCTGTGTGCCTGGAACATTTTTCCCTCATAAATGAAAAGATTTGAATTTCACACCATAGTTGTTTTAATATTCTAATCTTCTGAGCTTGATTTAATCAAAGGACAACAGTTGTGGTGGTGGTTTAATCTGATCATGCAAAGATTTATTATTTTTTGTTTCAGTCCCATAAGAATAGTATATAATGTGTGTCTATCCAAGGATAAGCTGCCAGTCACTCCAATCAGTAATCTTTAAATAAATGTATTTTGGTGCTCTTAATGACCAGGCTCAGATAAAGTAGGAACATAAATGTAGCCATCCAAGACACATTTATATTTAGGCAGTTTTGGATTAATGAAATCAAACTGCTCCATAATTATTTATGGAACGCTTTGAGTATACATAGCACATAACATAGCCCATAAGAGACTCAGTTCATGTCCTGAGTAGCTTTCCGTCTAATAGAAAAATAGTGCAGTACTCAGGATAAATTGCTAAAATGCAAGAAGGATTTTGAGCTGATTCAGACTAAGAAGGCTAGGGCATAGTTATAAGTTATAGCTAAAATATGTGGTGTTTTGGGAGCTAACAGAGAAGTCATCTTTATATATTGATAGAGCATGGAGTTATATGCAATAAGGAAGAGCCAGTAAAAAATAAAACTGCAACACCATAAGTCCTTATTGCCCTCCAGTTTGTTCCCCCCAAGACAAAACACAACAAGTTATTTCTATGGTGTTAAACAGAGCATCTGGTGAGAACCAGAGCCAGCCTGGGTGGGTGTGTTATTGTATGGACCTTTATCTATCATGAGAGCTGGGTGAAGGGATTTGTGAATTTGCCTTCCCTCTAGCCAGCAGTGAGAGAGCTTGGTATGGAGGGGTGGGCATTGTATGTTTGTGTGGAGGGAGGGTGGAGACAGGAGCCTGTGAGGTGCTGAGAGCTTATGCTATAGTACTGGGGGCTCCCATCTGTATCCCTCCCTCTAGGTTATTTCTTGTTGTGTCTGGATGTTACTGTTGGGGAGCACAGAGCCTATAGCTTATAAAGGAGAGAGATTAGGGTGGGAGGGAGAAGCCCACCCTTTAGGTTAAGAGATGATATACAGGTGGTGATGGGCATGGGCTACAGAAGCCAGAGGGCAGGCCATTGCAGGGGAAGATACCCCCGATGTTCCAGCCCTCTGTGTTCACGCCCAGTCCATGGACAGCGTATCTTGGAAGCCTGCAGTCTGGTTGCTGCTGATGAAGACCAGGTCAGTAAATAATAAAGCTACCCTCATTTGTGACATCACTGAGGAGGACGTGGACCTGACACGCATTACTGAGACCTAGTATCTTTTGGTTCCTGAGGGTAGGGGGTTACCCTCTTGGAGATGTGTCCAGCCAGGTTAAAGATTTGGCACCAGCCGAGATCCCAGGACAGGGGAGATGGGGTGACAGTGGTCATCCAAGAATCTCTCTTTGCCTCCAGGCACCTTACTCCACAATTGTCCAGGTGTGAGGCCCTGTTCTTGAAGCTCAGCTCTTGAGATCATCTGGGACTGTTGCTTCTGTAACAAATAGCATCCTCCCTGCCTGAGATGTCGAGTCCTTCTCATAATTGGCAGTGGATTTCCCCAGGCTGATGGTTCTGAGGGATTTCAATTTGCCATCTCTGGGTTGTCCTTGGGATTAGCTCAGGAGTTCCTGACCTCCATGGCAGCATTTCAGGCCCTACTCGAGACAGTGGCCACACTCCGGACATGATTTTCTTGTTGGAGCAATGGCAACATGACCTGGAGTGGGAACTTTCAATGTCCCCAGTGTCATGGTCAGATCACACCCTGGTGTCTTTGAGATTCTCTTATGCCATCCCTCTCTGCATGGAGGTTGGACAATTGAAACAATCCACCCTCAGCAACTGATGGACCCGGAAGGATTTCAGAGGGAGCTGGAAGACTGAGTGGCTTTGGGTGTCTGAGGGTGCTGGTTCTGGGACTTTAAAATCTTTAACTCTGGATGGGGTGACACTACCCCAGACAGACCCAGTGCACAATCTGGGGATTCTCCTGGACTCGTGACTCCTTCAGTTGTGGCTAGGAGGGCCTTTGCGCATCTTTGTGTTGTGGGCCAGTTGCACCACTTCCTAGACCAGAAGTCCCTTCACTGAGTCACTTCTGCCCTTGTCATCTCTTTGCTGGATTACTGCAATGGGGTAATGGGTTACATGGGGCTTCCCTTGAAGAGCATCTGGAGGTTGCAGCTGGTGTAGAATGCTGCTGCCCAGATGATCTTAAGGGCTCATGTAACACCTTTATTCCATGAGCTGCATTGGTTCTGCTTCTGGGTGCAATTCACGGTTTTGGTTTTGACCTTTAAAGCCATTCATGGCATGAGACCAGGCTATCTGAGGAATCATTTCACCCCAATGGGGATGTCCAGAACTGGCAGAAGAGACTTTCTCTGGAAAAAGTAGAGCCTTTTCTGCTGTGGCTCCTACCCTGTGGAACATAATGTCCCCAGAAGTGAGGTCTGCACCCACCCTTGCAGTCTTCCAGAAGGGCCTTAAGATTTGGCTTTGCCAGCTGGCTTGGGGCTCCAGTGGAGATACATCATCTTGGAGGTGGTTGGTGGCTTCGTATTCATTTTCTTTCCCCATATATATCTTTTGGTTCCTCCCCTCTCAGTCTGGTTGGTTTCTTTTCAAAAGGTTTTTAATTGTTTTTATTATTTGTTTTTATTGTAAGCCACCAAGTGTCGTTTTGAGTTTGGCAGCATATAAATTTCATAAATAAATAAATTTGAACCAGGAAAGCAGTAAGGAAAGGGTAACTAAATGACCATGACTTAGTCAAGTAAGGAGACTAACATGGGAAAATATTTTAACGTTTATTTTAAGATGTCTCTTGAAAGAGAATTGGGTCAATGCTGCCAAACTTCATCAGAATGGCAATCACAAAAATAATGATTCTAAGGAAAAAGAGGCCCAACATCAGAGGCCACCCAACAGCCCCAACAGTGTAATGATTTGTTACAAAAGAACAGAATATATGCATTAGTACTTAAAAGACACAGTGAAAACTTCTTAATCTCACAATACATTAACAACCCAACCATAGTTTCAACTGGGAAACTGTGAGCATCCTAGACCAAGCTAAATCCAAAAATGCTAGGAAATTTATTTATTTATTTTTATTTGATTTATATGCCACCAAAATCCAGAGACTCTCGGCAGCTAACAAAAACAAGCATTAAAAACATTGATTAAAACATTTTAAAAAATAAATAAAATAAAACATTAAAATAAAATAAAAAATCCAGCAGACTTAAGAGGTGGGCTAAAAATATTTCATATATAAAAAGGAGGGTGAGGATGGCTAGTAATCAATCAGCCACCTCCACAATAATGATGAGCCCCAGGCCATCTCGCAGAGGCAGGTCTTAAGGCCCTTCCGGAAGGCCATCAGGGAGGGGGCAGCCCTCAGCTCGAGGGGCCAGATGGTCCACAGGGAAGGAGCTGCAGCAGAAGAAGGAGCTGCAGCAGTGATGGCTCTTCTCCTAGACCTCTCCAGCCAAAATTCCTTGGCCGACGGGAACCAGAGAAGGAGTCCTCTGCTGATTCTGGTGGGCTGGGAACTCCCCATCAGGGTGACACGGTTCCTCAGATAGTCTGGTCCTATGCCATGAAGGGCTTTGAAGGTCAATGTTAGCACCTTGAACTGTACCCAGAAGCAAACTGGTAACCAGTGCATTCCTGGAAGCTTGGCCTTCAGACAGATCAATATGCACATACAGATCAATCACATACACACATTTATTCATTATTCAAAATCATAATAAAAAAGCTAAGAAGGAAACAAAAAGAGCAGAACATATTCTCTCCAGCAAGCAACACCCAGATAACCAGGGATTAATAACAGGCAAACAATCAAGCAGAAAACAATATCCTAATCAAGGAACTACTGAGAGAGAAAAAATGCCCATCAACATTGGCAGGACAAACCACTGTATATAAACAGAGCAAGCCCCACACTCACCAGCATCGATGATGTTCCCTAACTGGTTAATGAACATCTGCAAGCAAACAACCAAACTCAGAAAGTACCACAGTGATTTATTTTTGTCCATGGAAGTAGAGTGTTCTACTTTCCACCAGAGACAAATAGGACAGCATTGTATCACATTATGTCTGGTCTATGAATGTCCTAAAGCATAATGCTGACCACCATTTTACAACAAAAAAGAAAAAGAAAGACCCTTCCTGGGTCTAATTCAAAGAATTCTTGGACTTCTGTAATTGCTTCACAATTTAATGCTTCCCTAATATGAGCTAATATCCCTGACCACCTATTCAAAAATTTCTGTTTAGTAATACTGAGCTGGCTTATAGGCAGTGAGCTGAAATTAAGGAATATATGCACTGGAATCAGCTAAATCATCTTGGAACTTACTCTAGATAAAGGAAGAACTTTCCATTCAGTGGAGATGCATTCCAGCTGCAATTGTAATTCCCAAGGTTCCAATTAGCTTGCAGATGTTATGTTTTTATATCATTTTGAGAACAGAATTTTTAAAAGTAGGTGTGAGAAATGTGAAGAAATGTTTGCAGAATTCTCCAAGATCAGGGTTACCTCTGCCACTCTCCCTCCCGTTTTTCCACTAGAATCTATGTAGAATCCACTAGAAATCCACTAGAAATCCAGACCTATAACTATTTTCAGATTTTGCCTTAAATAAAATTCTTTCTGTGTTGACTTTGGCTTGTCACAACATGAAGATATCCCTGAATATGCACCCTGTTTAGTTATTATAATTTTCCCATAAATCATAGTATATGTAATCTTCAGAGGGCCTGGGACAGAAGAGTTCTCTTCTTGATGCCACAAAACAGCTATGCTAGGCAGATAAAAATCCTGCCCATGCTGGGTGCAATGATCTGAGGATATCTACAGCAAGGTAGCAAGAATTTAATCAAAACAATTTAAGTCTCAATTTATTCACCAGTCAGGAAGAATCTGTAATCAAGAAGGGCTTTCTTCTGGTTTCATAGAGTCTCTGTGAGATGGGAAGAAGTATACAATTAAAACGTCCCACTGAGTCTTCAGCTTACTTTTTACCAGGTCTCAGCAATGAGTTCAGAGTGTTGCTGCCCTCACAGAAGGCACTAGCTACTTTCATTACTTTCAGCTGGCTCTCCAAAAAGCAGTTGGGTGGTGGAGAACTGTCCATTCTTCCCATTCCCAAGACTACCGCTTATTGACTATCCCTGAACCTGCTGGGTTCAGTATTTTACAGTACTACCCCCTGAACAGAATTTACTTTCCTGAAATCAAGCACTCAAAGAAATTACTGCAGCTAGTTGTTTCATTGCTGAACAAATGGCAGCTGCCTAAATAATTTTTTAAAACTGTCATGAATAACAAGCCGTTGAGGCATGAGGAACTGAGGCACAACATCCATACAAATGGATTTTTGTGGAGGGGAGAATCCACATTACTTCTGTGGACTAAGTTGATTTGTGCATGCGAGTATTAGTCTTCTGATATTCTAGAGGTTTCATCGAATTGATATTTTCAAGACTGAAAAACACAGAAGAAACAGTTCTCCTAATCATGGAAATGGTGATGTTTTGACAAGATGTTGCAAGCCAACACAGAACTTCAGCTTCACTGCATTTGTGATTGGAATATGGAACTGGATCATTATAATACTGATTATAACTCAAATTGATACTATGTTATCACTGGGGGAGGGTTATATAAGCAATGACTATAACATCCTTTTGTTGAAAATGATGACTACATCATTTCTTCTATGACTGTCCACCAGAAAAACTTGGGACTCACCCAATGTGAAGTGATCCATATTATTCAGTTTTAGAACATCAATTTTAAATCTTGGCATTTCTGCTCAGCCAATATCAACTTTGCCTTTAATTCATGTTTTTGGCATTTCTTGTACCAAGTGCATTCATATATTGGCAACATCAAACTTCAGTTTAGCCTCTGGCCATATCTGCAAAGTACAGCTTTAAATCAGCCACATTATAAGCCATACTGCTACTTATACTCACTCTAAGTAGCAAACAGAAGTTTACTCTTCTGCAGTATCTTGATGGATATCTTCCAGCGTGGGATACTCTTCTTTATAATCATGTTGATTTTGTCTTGGCTTTGAATGGCAGTTGGGCTTTTTTGGCAAAACACTGGAATAGGTTGTCATTTCATTTTTAGTGTATTATAGGTAGACCTCAACTTACAACTGGCCACTTTGTGATTGTTCGAAGTTACAACTGATCTCCCCAAGGATACTTACAACTTGGTTCCAAAGTTCCAATGGCTGTACTCTCCCCACCTCACAGTCACATGATCACATTTTGGGGGCTCAGCAACTAGCCTGCGTTTACATGACTGTGTTTTACAACGTTTTTCCAAAAACCAGAACTTACTTCCAGTGTTCAGCAAACAATTGGTTCACTTAACAGTCATGGTGTTCATTTAACAATTGTGGCATTTCCTTTATGACTGCTGCAAAAAAAATTATAAAAACTGGAGAGCCAGTTTGGTCTAGAGATTAAGGCACCAGGCTAGAAAACAGGAGATCATGAGTTCTATCAACTTTAGCCACGAAAGCCAGCTAGGTGACCTTGGGCCAGTCACCCTCTCTCAGCCAAACACACCTTACACTTGTTGTAGGGAAAATAGGAAGAGGAAGGAGTATTAGTTATGTTCGCTGCCTTGAGTTGTCAAATAATAGAGGCAGGATATATATAATTATAAAATTATATACATAAAATATAAAATTGGGTCGGTCATGTGGGTGACCATCATGACTTATGACTGTAATTGGCCGGTTCCATTATGGTCATAAGTCAAGGTCTACCTGTATATTTAGTCTCTTTATGACTCTTCTGTGATCATGACTGACTCTTCTGAAGGATGAAACTGATAGCATTGTTGAGGTGTGCAAATCTCTGTAGCTCTACAAGATTTCACCACTGCAATCTATCTCCCACCATTCTAATAAAGACAGAGTATTTATTTTTTAAAAACAACATTTTTGTTCCTTGGGAAAACACTAATGTTTAGTCATAGTTAAACATCTTCCTGAGAAATGCAATTCTACATCTACAGTACTGTGCAAAATTCTTAGGCCACCATTAGATTGGCTGTTTTAGCAATGATATAATGATATAATGACCATATATAATTATGTCTCAATCTCTTTATCAGAATACAACCAGAAGATACAGGAAATTTGTATGCAGTATTCAAAAATAAGAAAAAGCAGAAGAAAACAGCTTCCATAGGCTAAAGTGGCAAGTATTTAGTATTGACTATTGAATACTGACTTTTGCCTGAAGAAGCCATTTTGTTCTGAAAATTGTGTTTGTTTAAATTTTGTGTACATATTTCCTGCATTTTCTGTCTGAATCTTAATTCAGAGATCAAAAAATAATTATGGATGGTCATTAAAACTTTGCTAAAACATAAGTGTTGTGGGTTTTTTTGCTAAAACACTCATTTTCTTGAGTGTAGAATGTCTCAGTTAATGTCTTAAAAATTCAGTTCAGGAAGTACTGAAATTCCATGCTTTTGGTAAGTCACTGGTGCTTTGTATTAAGCAGATTAGGGTTCAGCCTGCAAGATCTAAGATTTGCTTGTACATTGCATAATAATGGAATATGCATTAAAAGTTCTAGCTTATAACATACTGAAAATCATTTCTGCTAACATTAGAAAACTGAGGAATCTAGAGATTGACAGTTTCAATTCAATAAAACTGTTCAGCTTTTCCTGTAATATTTTTCTGTAATATTCCATTCTGCTCTGTAGTAAAATGCACCAGTTTAAATTTAACCAACTTCTCACATCCCAAAATAATCAACATCACAACCTTTATTGTCTTACAATTTTTGTGTGTATTTTGACATTGACAAAATACCACTGTTATAAAAAGCATGTAAATTCAGTAATGATAATAATAATGATGATAATAAAAGAGTTTAAAATGAGAATATTAGATATTCCAATGTATATTTGTGCTTCAAGAGCTCAGGAAAGTAGATTATTGCATCAAGATGTATTCTGCACCAAAAAAAGTGATAATGAATACGGTATATCTGGAATTGTACACTGTGGCAAATATAGAAACTACAGTTTGTATACCCACATTTCAAATTGATCTTAGGGGTTAATCTTGGCATGGGGAGGGCTGTATTCTGGTAAACAATCATACCTCAAGTAGCATTCCCAATAATTAACAGAGTTGCCCTTCTTGAAATTACTTATAGATATTTATACAAGACAGGGATTCTTCAAATACTCCAATCCATTATTGTTTTCAACATGTATTTTGATGGATATAAGAGCCTAATGCATTTTAACATTATTGATCCTATTAAAATATGTATTCCAGTTTTTATCAGTCTGGTAGGCTATGGTAGGCTATTCTAAATCATGACTGCTGCATTCATGGTTACTTTTATGGTCCAGGTCAGCTGTAGATGTCCAAGCAGACAGATGCATTATCATTACAATTTTACAGCTGATATAATGTAGAATATTGATATCCCACTAGGGAAGATAGACTGCATATAAGTTTAAGAAACAAAATAAAATAAGTAAATATTAGATGATGATCAAATTCCCAGTTTTTTCATGCATTAATGAAAATTGGAATGTAACTACCTTAAACCAAAGTGTATGTATGCATTTGTATATGCATCTGTGTCTATGTTTCAGTGTTTGTGTGTGATGTATTATACTTAATATTTTGCTCTTCCTAATACATGGCAATTCACTCAGTCACATTACTTTGACTAAATTATAAAGAAATGCATGTATAATTTAATAAACAAAATTACGCCAAACAATCCAAACAAATAAAGTCAATTTTGCTATTGCCAATTACATCTGTTTTCAGTTACTTCATGTTTTCAAAGCTCTTAATAGCTTTAAGCATTTTAGGAAAATAGTTATATCAAAATAACTATTAGAACTTTTTAAAATTTTAAATTGAACAAGAAGCTTTTAATTGATTTTAAATGCCCTCATATAGCTTGCATCACATTTCATGTGTCAGGATTGGTTTTACTTTATCAGCTTTGAAGTCATACATTGTATCAAGGAATGTTGACCAAAAGAAATGTTCAAAACTATGTGTGTGTGTGTTCTGCTGAACCAACTCTTGGTTAAATGTCCTTAATTCACCCTCAGTTGCCAGAGGCTTCAGCACAAAGAGGTATCCATGTAATTGCAATACTATTCTTCAGCATGATACTGTACTAAAGTTCAATACCATACAAATTGTATGGAAATTATCCTTTGAATCTATTCCTTGGAATGTTTGCTCTGGAGAAATTTACATTGGCTTTGAAAGTTACCCATTTACTTGAACTTGATATAGAGTAAATGGAACAAATATTGAAACCCTGTTAGTTGCATTCACCTCAGTGAGTTAGTTTGTCCTCCTTGACAATGTGTTCTCTTATAATAGCTGTAGGTCTGCCTGCGAATAAGAATATTCCACAATTTTAACCATGTGCTAACCTTTGCTTTAATTGTTTTTAGAACAGTTTGTGCTCTACAAACAAGGGGAGTTATATAATTGCCAATAGGAAAGAAATATGCATAAATAGGCTTCTTCTCCAACAGTAAAAGCTGCAATTTTTAACCAAAGAAACAGCATGAAATGCAGCTTGTGCTCTTCCACAGCCATCTCAATGTCTATGGACATCATAGTAATCTGCCTGCTTTGGTATACTTCTCTATGTCTGTGTTAAACGAACTTTGATCTACAGTTGAATACCAATCAACACATGATCATTTAAACAGAGGAAAGTCTTTGGGAAAAAAATGGAAAATGTATAAACTCAAGCTATAATGTGATACCATGATGATTTAGGTTGCAAAGGCAGAAGAATGGTAGAAGCAAAGCATTTAGTATAGAGTAGCATCAGGTGATGGATGGATGGATGGACGGACAGAGAGAGATAGAGAGATAGAGAGATAGAGGATAGATAGATAGATAGATAGAGAGAGAGAGAGAGATGGGCATGGGGGCAGGTGGGCAGGCAGAGTGTCTGTGAGTGAAGGGATACAGATTATTGTCCCTGAGTTTACAGTACAGAGTCTTGGATGGATATATGTATTTGGAATTGGCCTATATAATTTATAAGCCCCATCTACATGATGAGTCCAAATTTTAAGGAAGAAGAAATGGAAAAATAGCTTTCAATTGACTGAGAGATTCTTCCACATATTCAAAATAATAGTAAGAAGTAGTCTTTCAGGACATGTATTTCTTCAAAATAAGGCCATAGGGTTGTGTATTTTCATACTCCTCCAGAGAAAAGATTCCCTGACCTTAAGTTTTATTGTAATTACTTCCTGATGATTTGCAATCATGATATCTTTGTTTTAACAGTTAGAAACCTTTCAACATAAGGGGGTGTTTAGGGATGGGATCTGAACAGCTACATACTCATGCTATGACATTAATTGAAGAATAGATCAATAGTCAGATCGGAGTACAAGTGAAAACCTCAAGACCTCTTCTGATCATAATAATAATGCCTCTGATATTGGTCTGGAGACTTATTTAATAGAGCTACTAAATCTGAGCTGGAAAATTTTGAAGGACTACTACATGAGAGCAAATGAATAATGTTTTTTTTTTTGATATCTGGCAGTCCTTTGGATTTTTGCTCCTGAGATCTGACAGTTTCCCTTCCTTTTAGAACAAATCATTACAAAAGAAAAAATTGTTAAAAAATAAACATAAAATGGGGAAAGAAAAGAAAAAGGGGAAAAATCAGATATAAAAATTAACTCAGATTTTAAAAATAGCATTAAGCCTTGAACACATGGAATAATATTAGTTGGACATTTCATTAATCAATAAAGAGTTAACTCTTAGGCAAGAACATTCCAAGATTCTAAAACAGAGATGGCAGAGTCTTTCACCTGAAAAAGAGTAATCCCTAGAAACAATATATCTATGTTTCATACTTGATAAACCTTCATAAACTGATAGTTTCCAAATTTTGGTATATTATTCAGAATCACATACATATTTTAAAGTCATATTACACTTTTCAAAACTATATGAAATGTATGAATATTAAACCAAATGGGACAATGGGGCAAGCCCATGATATATGTAAAAGTGTTCCTCTATCATTTTATATTTCCAGCATTATGAAGATTATAACCAATCTTTTAAAAAAATTTCTAAGGTGCCTAATAAACAAGAAAAAGACTTTGTTGAACTAACGTCACATTTATGTGTATCATAATAAATATACATAATACAGTATATATGAATATTCAACACATTGATTTGTTAATATGAACTATTCAATTTCTGGATTCCAAAGTTGTTTCAAATAACTAATATATACTCTAAAAAGACTCTTGAATTATCTATAAGAATATGATAGACTTGAATTATCCAGAACACATTTCAGTTTTAGAAGCTGCTAATATGTGGGGGCCAACCTATGAAATCAAAATATATTTTAATTGAATAGAGTGTACTGTCATTACTCAGTTTTAGACAATAAAAAATCCTCTTTCAATACATGATTTAAACACTTGTTGGCAATTAATCCAAAGAGGCAGTGGAAGACAAGGAGGCCTGGCATGCTGTGGTCCATGAGGTCACAAAAAGTCAGGCATGAGTTAGCAACTGAACAACAACAAATGAGTGATTCTTCTAGCCAATAAGTTTTTTTAAATAAAAATTTACTTGCAATTTTCAGACTGAGATTATACCAAAATATTAGAAGACAGGGTTATCTTGCAAATGAGCTTTGTAGCCTTAATGCTCATAATATAGTAGAACCTTGACTCAGAAACCAAGCTGCTGGTCATGATTTCAAAGAGAGTTTCATAATAGCTTTCTAACTGTGTCAATGATAAATTTGAAAGTTAAGAAATCTTCATCGTAGAGTATCTATGATAATTTAGGTTCCGTCCTCCCCACATAATCTTCATAATGTACCAATCTTCATAAAATACCTCTAACATGGGAATTTCTCTGAGTAGGCCCTGGGAACCTTACTTTGGAGACATAGTTTAATTTCTTCTGAAAGTTTTTGATTTATATTGTTATTAAAAAGTATCCTAGGAGCATATCTACTTTGTATAGTAATAATATTTCTACATATTAGGGAATTCTGGGAAGAACTGTCAAACAAAAACCCTTAACAGAATTCTTAACTCCCTCCTTCAGTGTAAGATTCTTTGTAGAAAAATATGGCAGTTCAAAAATCACCAGCATATTTCTGGAGAATGTTTTAAGCAAACAATATGTTTTCATTTTTTTTCTGTGTTCCAATACCATTAAAACAAGATTCTGTAGCCAACTATTGTTCAGTGCTTTTTATTATGCTGCTGATTAATCTATATCCTCCTACCTTACTATAATTCCAAAAAATGTACTACTGTGTGACTATTTTTTTTCTTCTCTCTTTGCAAAAGCAAATATTAACAATTTTAATATAATTTTCATCTATTAATGCTTGCTTGACTCTCATACCTAGGTGTGGGCAACCAGCTACTTATTGTTTTTGTTTTATGTGAGTTAGGGAGGATATCAGGGTTCTTTTTGCACCATGAAGAATTTATATCAATCGGGAGGTCATATAAGGATAGATAATTATGTATTTTGTGTCTTCCTGTCTGTCTTATGACTGCCTGGATGAGTTCTTGCAGTTTTCTTGGCAACATTTTTGAAAGTGGCTTGTCATTGTCTTCTTCCTACACTAAGAGACAGCGGCTCAAATGGCTTTTATACCAGTGAGAATTTGCACACCAGATTCTTATCCAAAGACAAGACTTTATTATGTACTACTGTGGGACTATTTTTATTATCAAATGACTTTTATGCCTAAATCAAGATTAGAACTCAGAGTTTTCTACTCTTAATTTTCCATACCACTGAGGAAAGATTTGCAAAAGGATAGAGGGGAGGAATGGCATGAAAGAGGACACCAAATCTCAGGAAGTTAAATATCATATATATCTGTCTATCTGTCTATCTATCTTAAATATCTGTCTATCATCAGCACCATTTGTTGTCCTTTTGCAACACCCAGTCCCAAAATATGAGTTAGTCAACTCAAAATGTGAATTTGCAATGAATACGTAATACATTATATAATAATAAGATCAACACAATTTCAGAAAAGGTAATATACACCAGTCCACTTACTGGGACAGGGTATAACTGCCATGGAACATTTATGAGCAGCCCTACATGAAAATAAAGCTGTTAAACACTAAGTAATTAATGATATAAT
>JANHZU010004000.1:78495-90132 GCA_032468055.1 Acrochordus granulatus
GGTACCTATTTATCTACTTGCATTTTTACATGCTTTTGAACTGCTAGGCTGGCAGGAACTGGGGCAAGTAACCTTCTGGATAACAAGCCTAGCATTTTAAATACTTGGCCACTGTGCACCTCGGAGATATATATATATATATATATATAAGTGCTATATAAGGTGACAGGTTTAATTTATAAGGCATTGTACAGTCTGGAACTTGGTGACCTGAACTTACCTCTCTCGTTAGGCAACTTAAAAGAAATTGTAAGACCAATTGGAATGCTCATATTAGGGATCAGAGGGCTAATCTCTGTGAAACTGATGGCGAAGAGAACCATCCTTCATGATGACAAATTAGCATTTTTTAAAGGTTTTTTTTTTGGTTGAGGGTCTGTTAACTTTTAAAGTATGGTGCAACACTTTTCTTTTAAGCAAGATTTTACTGGTTCCACTTCTTTAATAAAACCTGATATTTAGCAGGTTAATGCTTTTTTCCACCATTCTGTCTGGAAAAGCATGACCTCAGTACACAGGAATACAGTTGGGGAAATCTGTCCAATGTGACTTCATCCAATTTTTCATTTTCCCTGTCATAAATTTGTTTTCTCATTAGTTTTGACTTTGGCAGACAAATAAAAATGCATGAGTGTTTTTTTTAACAATTTCATTTCTATATGTTCTTTTCTTTTGGTACCCTTTTTGCCAGCATATTTTTGTAATATTATTTGTATGTGCACCTTTTCATCACTTATTCAAATTCTCCAAATTTCTTAAATTTCAAAGAAATCAGAAAATTCCAGACAATCCAAATTTTAATATGCAGATGGACATTCATACTAGGTTCAGGAACTACATGCATATAAAAATTAAGACTATTTATCCTCATCCATTGCTAGTCTAAAGACAGTACAGAAGACTTTAGAACTGATTGTGGCTTTCTTTATGATCTATTCCTAACATGTTTTCCTCAACTAACAACAAACATACACTTGCCCAGAACCTTTTTATTTTAAACTGCAGCTTCTGACCAGTGTTGAATTCCACATTAATCAGCCCTTTGTAATTTCTTTTATGTTGCAATTCAATTTCTACAAATGGTTTCCTGTTAATCAAACTAGAAAGGGACATTCCTTCCAAAGTTTTGGCAGATCAATCTTTAATATTATTGCTGGTAGTAGTTGTTATTGCACAGCCAGCCAGATACTTAGACTGGATCTGGCATGTTTATCCACCTATTGAGTCTTTCCCAAGTACCTGGGATAGACAGATGTTGTTTGATGGTACTAAAAGTATCATCACAAGATGTAAGCTATTCCAATTAAAGCTAGCTTTTGCAATTGACTAATGGTGATTGTATCAATGCCAATTGTGTTCCAGTGGTGCTCCAGTTGTTTTGGAATTACATCCAAAATTCCCATTACTACTAGTACTATCTTTGTTTTCTTTTGCCAGTCATTCTATGTCTATTTGTAGGTTTTTGTATTTTGTGCTTTTCTCCAGTTCTTTCTCTTCTATTCTGTTGTCTCCAGATACTGCCATGTTCACTATCCAGATTTTTTTGTCTTTCTTATCAACAGTTTTTAAGTCTGGGGTGTTGTGCAGCAGATGCTTGTTGGTTTGAATTCTAAAGCCCCAGAACACTTTGGCACTTCTGTTTTCTACTACTTTGTCTATTTTGTGGTTATATCAGAACTTGGCAACTGTCATGTCTTGCAAATATTCTAGTGTATTATTGTTGCTGCTTTGTCATGTTTTGTTTGTAGTCAGTTTGTATATATTTATATATACATAATATATATATATATATATTGCGATGCTAACTAATGATCCACTGCTTTTTTAGCTTTGCAAATTCTGGATTTATATGCATTTGTTCTTAAGGCTTGGTCTTGTGCAGACAAAATTAGCCCCCACATCTCTTTCTTCAACTTTCCTGTTCTTAGCCATTGCCAAGTCTTGATATCTCCTTTGCCTGCTAGTTTTTTAAGTAATGGCCATGGCCTTGACATGTCTCATTTCTGTTTTTCATTCGATCTTTCTTATAGGACAGTTTCATCTCTTTAGTATTCAGTAAGCCTTCATGGTGTACTAGCTTCAGTGCATCTTCTTCATTGACCTTCAGATATTCTTCCAGTTCCCGTTTTTTTTCTTCAACTGCCTGGTGTCCTTGCAACTTTCCAAGCCCACTTATTTTCCTTTGTAAGTAGAGTCTGTGAATATCACTGCATGGATTAAGGGCATGATTCATTAGTAGCTACCTCTTATACAATGTTAAGCATCTCTATCCATAGTTCTTCAGACATTCTGTCTACTAGATCTAATCCCTTAAATCTATTCCTCACCTCCACTGTCTATTCATAAAGGATATCATTGAGGTTGTACCTGAATGGCCGAGTGGTTTTCCCTACATTCTTCAATTTAAGCCTACATTTTGCTTTAAGAAGCTCATGGTCTGAGCCACAGACAGCTCCAGGTCTTGTTTTTACTGACTGTATAGAGCTTCTCCATTTTTGGCTACAAAGAATATAATGAATCTGATTTCACTGTTGCCCATCTGGTGATGTCCATGTGTAGAGTCGCCTCTTGGGTTGTTGGAAAAGTGTATTTGTTGTGTATGACCAGTGTATTCTCTTGACAAAATTCTGTGAGCCTTTGCCCTGCTTCATTTTGTACTCCAAGGCCAAATTTGCCTGTTCTGGTTATCTTTTGATTTCCTACTTTAGCATTCCAATCCCGTATGATCTTTTTTATGTGAGTTCTGTAAGGTGTTGTAGGCCTTCACAGAACTGGTCAAGTTCAGCCTCTTTAGCACCAGTGGTTGCAGCATGGATTATTGTGATGTTGAATGGTTCAAATGGATTTGAACTGAGATCATTCATTTTTGAGATTGTACCCCAGAACAGCTTTTCTCACTCTTTTATTGATTATGAGGACTACTCCATTTCTTCTAAGAGATTCTTGTCCACAGTAGTAGATTTAGTGGTCATTTGAATTAAATTTGCCCATTGCTGTCTGTTTTATTTCACTGGTTCCCAAGATATCTATGTTCAATCTTGACATCTCATGTTTGATCATACACAGCTCACTTCGATTCATAGGTCTTACATTCTAGGTTCCTATGCAATATTGTTTTTTACAGCATTGGACTTTTCTTTCACTTCCAGACACATCCACAGTTGAGCATCTTTTCAGCTTTGGCCCAGCCATTTCACTCTTTCTGGAGCTACTTGTAATTGCTTTCTACTATCCCCCAGTAGTATATTGGACACCTTCCAACCTGAGGGTCTCATGTTCCAGTGTCCTATCTTTTAGCCTTTTGTTACTATCCATAGGGTTTTCTAGGCAAAGATACTGGAGTGGGTTGCCATTTCCTTCTCAGTGGAGTCCTGTAGTTCATTTTTCACCAAATGTCCAGGAACTCCAACAACATCTAGCTCAGTACTTGTTGATCCAGGCAATGACTGAGACGGTATGATTTTCTGTAAATTACATCTCATCATATTTTGGGAGGAGGGAGATGCTCTTTGTCTGACTCTTCTGATGAGATCTGTCCAGTATGGTTGAACCTCTGGCATAGCTTTCATCTTCTTCAGGGCACATAAGTCCCACAACCACGTCAAGGTGGTACCTTATTGTGGATCTGGTTTTCCTATCCAGGGCCTTTAGATCTGCTTGAGTCCAGTCAACTATTCCAGTTAAATATCTAATGACTGGAATTGCCCAGAAATTAATTGCCTGAATGCTATTTCTTCCATTGAATTTGGGCTTTAAGATCATATTCACTCTCATGATATATTCATCTCTAACCTTCTTCTTGACTTCTGTGTGCTTGATGTTATCAGCTTGAAGGATGTGTAGGTATTTGAAGTGATCTTTTTCATCCAGAGTCTTGATGTTATTTCCATAGGACATCTTGATTCCTTCAGTTTTCATTATTTTTACCCTTTTGGTGATGTGGGTTTATCAATCCAAAATCCATTGCAATATCTTGATTACCTATTCAAACAGGGATTAAACAGGGATTCCATTTCAGATGTGTTTTTCCATACAGCTTCAGATTATCCATGTAAAGAAGGCAGGATAGCCTAGCAGACATTTTTGATATTTGATAGCCATGGCCTGACTATTGACAGAGAAATCAATGCAATAATAAACAGTAATGGTGATAGAATATCCTTAAAAGATTCTTCCCTTAATGTTAATGTCTCCCAGTCTATCACCACTGACCAATAGCTATGTTTCCCATAGTGCCATTGATTTTTGTTCAAAGCTCTTGATGTTTCTCCTAACTCCTGCTATTTATAGCCACTTGATTATCCAATTATGTGGTAGGAAGTTGAATGCCTTCTTGTAATCAGTCCAAGATACATTCAAATCGGTCTTCCTTCTCTTGTAGTTTTCAAAAATCACCTTGTAAATTAGGAGCTCATCTTTTATTCCTCCGCCTTTTGGTCAGTTTCATTGCCAATCAGATTGCAGGAGCTTATTTTCAACTAGATGCTGCTGGATTGAATCAGCTACCACACCAGTTAGCAATATTAAAATTTGTTGGTATTGGTAATCGTTAACTTACAACCATCTGCTTAATGATTGTTCAAAGTTACGATGACCTCAGTAAAAGTAACTTACAAACTTCCTTGCACTTATGATTGTCACACCACCCCCATCGTCACATGATTGCAGTTGAGGCATTTATCACTAGTTGCAGCATCCTGTGGTCACATGATGGACATAAATTCAGGTCATAAGTTGAGGACTCCCTGTAAGCAAGTCCTATAGTTGCCTGATACTGTTCCATTTGTTGTCTCATTCGTTATTAGGTAGGTTTTGCCAGAGATTAATCAATCTTCAGTTTCACCTCTATTGCAATAGGTATGCATGTATTTATTTATTAGATCTTTATCCCACTTTTATTAATTTATAAGTAACTCAAAATGGTGAACATATCTCATAGTCTTTCCTCCTCCTATTTTTCCCACAACAACAACCCTGTGAGTTGGGTTGGGCTAAATGAGAGTGGTGTTAAACTGTTTGGCACTGAGTAGGTGCAGGTCAATTCTTGCTCTTCCTTGACATTTTCTTGACCATTTCTGCTATTATTACAAGTTATTTCATTCCACCTTCTTTTTTCTTTCTCCACTCCTTTACCCAAGTTGCATTCTTGTTATATTTCTTTGGGTTGCCCCATTATTATTTATTTTATTCATTTATTTGTATTCCACCTTTATTATTTTTATAAATAACTCTAGGTGGCAAATATATTTAAAATACCTTCCTCCTCCTATTTTCCCCACAACGCCAACCCCGTGAGGTGAGTTAGGTTGCATGAGAGTGACTGACTCAAGGTCACCCAACTATACATACATTGTGACTTTTAAGAACTTTAGTGCAGAGACTGAAGGAAAGTCTATCTTCAGCTGAAGGTTTCAGTGAGCAAGAGAAATTTTGCAAGCTATAGTTAGTAACCATTTTAAGTCGCTAATGTTCTCACCTCTGATCTCATCCAAGCTGCTGGAAAGTGATGCTCTGGTTAAAAAAAAAAATCTCACTATGAATACCTGTATCTTCTGAAACCTGACTCAAACCTTGTGCCTTATACCATGGTTGCAGAGAAGGAGTGTTCTGTTATGAAAACATAACATGTCCATTTGTGACACAAAGTCTACATATGAAATTCCTGAATTTTGTTGATGCTCCTGCCTAAACATAGAACCAATCTGCTGTTATTTTCCCTTGCATGCCTTTTATTTGCATACAATCAGTGGCTAGAAATAGCAGGAGTTAGTAGAAACATCAAAAGTTTTGTACAAAAATCACTAGCACTATCAGAGACACAGTTACTGGTCAATAGTGATAGACTAAAAATACCCCACCAACAGCAACCCAATTTCAGCCATTGGTAAGACCTCTGATGATTTTATGACATTTAATTAATAAAGACCAGCCAAATCCATATAAAGAGTTCTGCTTTTTCAATTTAGTCTATTAATATAGTTGCCCAGTACTACTCATCATTATGGGACTGATAGTTGTCACAATCTCTTTGAAAAAAGGATCAGCAGGACCTGTGGAAGCAGCTTGAAAAGTGGCCTTGAATCCTTTGAAAGAAACCAAAGTATACTGAGTCATAATATGCTTATTTGCGAATACTTCCAATTCTTCAACTGATAACCTATTGATTTAATACTAGTACATATGTTGTTCAGTTGCTCAGTCATGTCCAACTCTTTGCAATCCCATGGCCCACAGCATGCCAGACTTCCCTGTCCTGCACTGTCCCCCAGAGTCCACCCAAATCCACACCCACTGTGCCAACAATGCTATCTAGCCATCTCATCCTCTGCCATCCCCTTCTTCTTTTGCCTTCAATCTTTCCCAATATCACGGTCTTTTCCAATGAGTACTAGTGCATGTACATATTATTAGTAGTAATACTAATGCATTAGTATTGAATAGATATATCAGTTGAATGAATGGATTTTAGTATAGCATAATAGATGCATTGTTTTGAATAGATATATCAGTTGAATGAATGGATTTTCCCTATCCTGTCCTTATTGTTTATAAAATAAATTAAAGTTGTCTGTTAAAAGAAATAGAAAATTCAAAAAGAAAAAATCAAGCTTATTGGGAGACCTTGGAATCTCCCCCTGTCCCTCTCACTGGCTGGCTCTTTAATCAGCCTACACCTTTCTTTTTCCTTTAAATCAAAGAAGTCAGTCAAATAAGGAAGTTTAAACATTCTTATCTCCAAAGCTTTCTTACAAAGGAAATAAAACAGAGAGGTTGGACAAGGTCAGTGGGAGGACCCTAATGTGAAGAACAAGGATGAAGTTGAATACAGTTCAATCTGCACCATTGTGCTGAAGATCTGAAAAATTCCAGATTTAGCATTTGCATACTAGTGCAAACTGGATACAGTCTTTTTCAGCAATAACAAATCTAGCACTTTCTGTTGTGGCTGTGAGTTTCATAAATCATTCTTTCAAATTCTTTTCTTAATAATATAACCTATTATAACAGATGGTGCACCTTTATGTTATTTGCTTCATGCAAAGGAAAGTGTATAACAGCACACAATTTTCTTTTCCAGGAAAGGACCCTTTTCATAAACCACGCATAGACATAATTTTACAGTGTATCGCAAAGGAGCGCATTAGCTCTTCTGCCACTGAATAAGAAGAGAAGAACCTGTTTTCTCTGCCAGTTCCAGTAAATGTTTTCTAATCCTATGCCAGTCGATGGGATAAGGGGGTAGTAAAATTTTTCAGATTGGATTGCCAGCAATTTATTGATCAATTGGTTCTATTTCAGATTTAGATCTTTCTGGGAATATTGGTTCCAGAGGCTGGAAACTTATGTTAGTAAGCACACTTGGATTCTTGAAAGCATATCATGTGCAGTCTAACAAAAAAGAATGTGGCATGGGAGCTTAGCAGTTCATGAAAGTGTTACCATGGTAGGCATGAAAGTCAATAATATTTACACAAAGGTAAACTATTTAGATTTCTTTTTCTGGTTCCTAGGAAACTGTTGGCTATTTCCAATGACTTTTGTTCTTCATCCAATGGGAACACCTTCAACCAAATAAGAATAAAACCTAGAGCCTAATTAGAAGGGAATCCAGATGTTCTTTTAAATCAGAATGATGTTAAATTATTTTGGTTTATTTTGTAGCATGCCAGCTTTCCATTTATTTATTTTTAAATTAAAGATTATTTTAAGCCAATCTGTAGTGGAACCAGCATACGTAGTTTTATTTTACTACTTTACTTTTTAATTTAATTTTACTTTTTTCCTGCTACAGTCCCCAAAGGACTCTCAGCAATTCACAATCCACAAGTAATGTAAAAATCAATACAAAATTATTGTAAAACTCCAATATGTAACAATAGTCCACAAAATCTCTAACATGCGAAATAGCCCAGCAACCACCAGTGTGCAATCCATATAGCATCAAGGTTCAAATGTCTTCCAGAAATCTTTTTCTACCACTTCCAGCAGGCAGCCAAAATGAGAGACCTGATCTAATTTCTACTGGGAGGCCATTCTCAAAGGCCAATGCTGTTTCTGAAATTCATAACTTGGTGCTTAGCCATAAAAGCATTTTAAATTGCACCTGGAAGCCAATTGGCAAGCAATGCTGGGTCTGCAGCACAAGAGTAATGTGCTTCCCCAGTGAGTGACAAATAGCATGCAGGCCACTGTATTTTTGTTTTGGATCAATTGAAGCTTCCGAATTGTGTTTATGTGCTGTATGTTCAAAAATAATGTCAAAATGTTAAAAATGTCAAAATGTCAGAATGTTGATTGTGAGCTTCCAAGAGTCCATTAGGAGATTGGTGGCATATAAATATGATAGATAGATAGATAGATAGATAGATAGATAGAGAGAGAGAGAGAGAGAGAGAGAGAGAGAGAGATAAAATATGCAGCTCCATGCATAGCACATTGCAGTAATCTAAGCAAGTGTGAGCAGTTTGAAGAATGGCTATGAGTCCAGGAGGACTCTCGAGTTATGGGCCTGTTTCTTCAGAGGCAATGCTTCCCTATAAGAGGCGCTGGAACAGGCAGAGAGTCTCAATTAATTACAGTTAATGAACTGTAACTCTGCCTTGCTAGGATTCAGTTTTATCCCACTGAGATCTTCAAAGCTTTCAATGGCATCACCAGCAAGTTATGTATCTGTGTTGTCATTGGCATACTAACCCTATACTGTTGGATGACCTCTCCTACTGATTTCATGTAAATGTTAAAAAGTAGGGAGGAGAAAATTGTGCGCTGTTATATTCTTTCCTTTGCAAGGAGGAGAGAACTGAGCTTTGTAGTACGCTGATAGAATTATCCACTCTGCCAATTGCACTAACTTCTATTTCTCACCTTAACTACTCTTCCATTGAGGAAGGAGCAAAACTACTGCAGGACACTGCCTCCAGTCTCTAAATTCTGCAAGTAGTCCAGAAAGTGACCATGGTCAACAGTTTTATAAAAGAAGTTTTAAATAATCAGGACAGTCTTCCCTTGACAATATTGTCACAAAGATCATCCATTAGTGTGACCAGTGCTATTTCCATCCCAGGTCCAGGCCAGAACCATATTGCAAAGAGTCAAAACAATCTATTTCCTCTAGGGTGATTTGTGGATAATTCCCTACCACATCTTAAAAACCTTCTTTAAAAAGATTGGAGACAGGGCAGTAGTTATCTACCACCTCTGGATCCTGGAAGAACTTTTTAAAGAGAGGGTACTTCACTGCTCCTTCCAGGGTGCAGGTAATATTTTACAAAGAAGCACTGACAGTCTTTCAGATCTAGGAAGCCATCATTCCTCTAGCTACTCATAGGTGCCACAAGTGGACAGGTATCTAACCCACAGGAAGCAAAGGACCTCATAAACAGCACCAATCCATATCCTCAAAGACCAAAAAGAATCCCAAAAAACATGACAAACTGGTTCCATGTGAAGTCAATATGTTGTACTTACAGTCCGTAGCCAGTTAGGAGTTTATTTCTCCTTAAAAGGAAATTATTCATCCAAATAGAACCCTTGGAGAGCAACATTTCAGTGCAATAAGGGAAAAGCAAAGACACTTTGCCTCTCTTACTGTAACAGCAGAGTAACAATTTTTTTTCCCACCAGAACTCTAGATGTTGCTCCTGTTACTTTACTTCCGGAGGCCTTGGTGAATCAGGGGGCTACTCAGAATCATTTGAAAGAAAAACGCTGTGCAGCAGCAGTTTCATGAAGGGCTCAGGTTGCCTATAATGTTAATAATGAATCAGCCATTTGTTTCAAATTGAAATTCACCATAAATACAGATTTGCCCCCAAAAGTCATGAATCTCCCCAAATGCCTGCTGGAAACCATCAGGTAATAATGTTACTTTTCCAGAGTCATGTCTTTGAGATGGGCACCATATGTATTGAATCCATAAATAAATAAAATCTAGACCCCTGAGGTGCCAGCATTGCAGAATCTACAGCATGGCATTCAGACCAGGATATGATCTGATTACGGCTAAGTGTCATAGAGATGATATCACTATCCACATCCAGATCACATAACTATTGCTCTAAAGCAAAAACAGTGTCTAATAAGTGTCCAACTATGCATGTTGGATCCACACTATGAGGCAAATAATTGCCATGGAGATCAGTTCCTACACCCTTCCTGCTCCAGCCTCACTTGCATGAAGGCTGAAACCCCCAACCAACAGGCAAGAGATTTCTACCATTAGTCTGATCGAGAAGTAAAAAGAGGATCCTGGTGGACAACAGGGAGGGCAATACATGAGCAGAACTCTTAGTTTATCCTTACAACCTAATACATAGGCCTTCACATCTTCCGCATGAAAAATAGTGGCCTGGTCATAGATAACTTCTCATGATAGAACGGTGCCACCCTGCCTCTTTAACCTGGTTTTCAGACTGATGGAGAACTCAAGACCAAGCTGGACAATTTCTGATATGGCAACATTGTTGCCCTTGCTCAGCCAGGTTTCACTGATATATGCCAAATCTGCCTGATCATCTACATCAAAAGTGAATGGATATTACAACAACCCTGGCATTTACAAACAAGGGACTCTGTTAATCCAGTCATCAGTCTTCAGGACAGAACTACCAAGTCAAAAAGGAGTAAAAGATAAAGGTTTCCCCTGCCAATTGTGGCTGACTCTAAGGGGCAGTGCTCATCTCCGTTTCGTAGCCAAAGAGCCAGTGTTCATCCTAGGATGCTTCCATGGTCATGACTATATGCCAAGGTGCAAGGAACGCTGTTACCTTTCCCACTGAAGGTGTTACCTATTTATCTACTTGCATTTCTACATTCTTTCGAACTGCTACATTGGCATGAGCTGGAGCAAGTAATAGGAGCTCACCCCATTACACAGTGGCACTTAGTCTCGAACTGCCAAGCTGCCACACTCAGGCAGATAAGCCCAGTGTCTTAACTGCTTGGCCACCACATTCCTATCAAAAAAGGAGACTGTCATCAAATCAGAGATCATCCTTTACATCTACCCATCTCAATATTTCTCTATATATTTTTTGCAGAACCAGGTGCTCAGGATGAGATGCACTTCTACAGAGCTGCTGTTATTTTTCTAGTGTTATGTTTAAATGCATCTTTCTTTTCTGAACAATTATGGGTAATGATGTAAAAGTTTTTGCTCAATGTTTAACTGACAAGGCTGAAAATGATGTTAAGTGCACTTACCATAGACATTATCATTAGGCTGTGTACGTTACAGATCTTGATAGTAAAGCAGGAGAATATGGTTGCAGTGGGATCCTTTTTTCTCTTCTTCTATATATTCTCTTTTCCAAGCAGGAATGTCAGTATATGCTTTTCATCTCATCCCATATTAATGTATTATACCCAATGATATGTGTTAGATACTTTAATCTGATTGTCTTTCTCAACATTCATAGCAAAAACAATTATTATTATGCTTGTATATTTAGAATTGGAATTAAAATTGGGAAAGGAGTATGACAAGGATGTATATTGTCACCCTGCTTATTTAACTTATATGCAGAGTACATCATGCAAAATGCCAGGCAGGATGAATCAACAGTTGGAATTAAGATTGCCGGGAGAAATATCAACAACCTCAGATATGCAGACGATACCACTCTAATGGCAGAAAGT
>JANHZU010004001.1:32069-49859 GCA_032468055.1 Acrochordus granulatus
ATTATCTGACTTTCCATTGTTTCCTATGGGAAACTGTGTTTCTCTTTACGAGCATTTCGCGCTAAGAGTGTTCTTCCAGAACAGATTAATCTCATCTTGTGAGGCACCACTGTATTTACACAACCATTCAAAAGAAACAATAAAAAGTGTTTCATTGGAACAACATGCAATAATATGTAAGTTTCACCCTTGCTAAGGGAATAAAGTTCTCTTCTACTGGAATAAAATTAATTATTACATTTAATAAGAGAACTTAAATGAAAAAAATAAAATTAGACTGTTCATTTGTATCTTTACCCAGTGTTGAGAAATATATATGAAATTAACGGCTCATCACTAGTTATCTCTTTACAGAAGACAGAGAGGAAGTGATAAATACAATTAGTTGTGGGGACAGAATCATGTAGCCATTTTGGGCTGAAGTAATTCAATTCAAATACACATTCAATAATTCTTTAATTCCAAACAATTTTTTTGAAACACAATTTGAGTTACATGATTTAAAGCAAGATGGTGACATTCTTGTAGCTAGAGACCAAATTCTTCCTCATTTTTAATTTGATCAACAAGTACAGATGTCAACCATAATGATGTTACTGAGGAGGGAAGGATAAGAACTTCTGGTATTATTAAAATCATCATCATTATCATTATTATCATCAAAACTGGATACTTCATGGACATAAAAGCAGAAAAATGTGTTAGTTTCTATAACTTGGCTTCCATTATTATTCAGTATTTTGCCACTGAAGAGCTAGGAAAATACTACCCACTGTTGAATTAAATTTTAACATTAATTATGATTATGGAAGAAATAAATACAAACTTTTCATTTACTTTAAGGCATTTCTGCACTAATATCCTATAGTGTCATCTACAGTCAACCATCCAATGTTGCACCAACATAATAGTGATGAGATAGGCTATATAGCATTTTGATTATGGTTGTGCAGTGTTATGAAGATGTAATAAATTGTTCAGATAGAATTGACCAAAGTCTTAAATCTGACATATACATTCTTGAAAGTCATTACAGTGCTTCATCCCTCTCATGTATCAGTGTGAGTGTTAGAAGCAAGAGGAAAGCTGAAGTGAGAAATTAGCTTGGATTCATTTCATTAACATAAATATGTTTATGCCCAAACATAAAAGGGCAAGGTCTGACCATCCTTGATGCCTTGAGGCTTATCTAGTTTTTCTCAGGCTGGAGCTACCAGTCTGAGGAAATTCTTGTGGAATAGGTGTATTGCAATAAAGTAGTTCATACTGAACTCTACAGGGTGAGTCTGTTTGTCTGAGCCTAGTAAGGAGTACCTAGGGCTTTATATTAAGGCAGTATGAGAAAATAGAATAAAATTCAGAAACACTACAGAATGAAAGAAGGAAGAAAGACATAAGGGAACTCCAAAGAGATAGATAATCATGAGTTGACCCCTTCAGAGCATGCAAATATGCAACACCTTCCTGATTAGATCTATATCAAAGTAGCATCTCATGAGGATTTTTAACTTGCTTATATACACTCCAAACTATAATCACAACTTTTTCAATGGCATGGCTTGATTTTGCCAAGGACAAGAAGGATAAATTTATCTTATTTTGTTCTATCTTTTATCTCTTTCAGCCAAGGATGGGACCATCCCAAGCTTTATATCAAGTGGTTTGTACTGAATATGTGAAAGATCATCCAATCCTAGCCGGGTAAGCTCCCCAACAAGGACAAGGCAAAACATATAATCCTTTAATGACTAAAATATTCTGTATTACATATTCAACCATTACGTGGAAATATAAAGCTCTATATACCATGAATCTTTTTATCCATGTACCACATATTACTATCGAATTCCTCCTTGTAAATGTTCCAGTGAAATTGCTATCACTACAATAAATTCATTTGAATTCAATGTGGTTACTATTGGCTATGCATATGAGTATTATGTTATGATCCTGAAAGAGCAGATGGCAGCCAAAGACCTTTCTACAACTCCACTTGGTGCACCTATTCCTGATTTGCATGCTATGTATTGGTTCTTTGAGACAGTTTAGACAAGAAGCACAAACCATGAGTATTAACACTACTTTTATTGTGAAGTTATAGTTAACAGAATATTGCCCATCTGAAGGCACTTCTCTCCTTTACTTTTACTGTTCCCAAAATTAGGGAGCATTGCTTCTGAGATACTTCCCATGCCATTTTTCCTTCTGTAGGCTGAGATACCTTTTGTGTGACAGTTCCTAGCCTATGGCTCTTTTTCAGTCGTTATGTGGATCCACTGGGAAGCAAGGGACAGGCTGCATACAAATTACCCTGAGTTGTGAGACATGAAAAGAAGAGACATCAAATGAAACACTCACCATGGCCTCTCTCACAAGGGTGCATTGGGGATTTTTTTCTGGAGTGCTCTTTCCTGTAGCCTCTGGCCTTTATAAATCTTCTAACTATCTATAGGTTTATTTGCCTTAATATTATTTGGCATGGGTGATCTTCATGGTATGATATTTCATTTGTCTCTGAATCATTGAAATAAATGATTACATTGAATAAATGCTTTGTTTGCATTTTCATAATCTTCATCAAGAAGAATCAACACTCTGCACTTTTTAATGCAACGTACCAGCAAAAAGTATTTTACCATTCCTCAAATTCCCATGAACTACTGAAGTTTTATAAAATTGAGTACAGATAAGTGACTCAGTAACAAAAGTTAAGTCTTAACCGTCTGTACTCTGGTATTCAAAGAGTTTTTTCCCACATTTTTATATTCTCACATCACTGTCTGTAATGCCAAATATTGTTAATGCATACCAGCTTTGGTAGGGATGAAATACTTTTGAGTTGCTGAGAATGAGTATTGTGCAGTACGATTTATCTTTAAGAAATGAACACATACTAATATTCAGTATTGGCTTCTGGCAGCATATAAGTGTGAGAATATGTATATAAAAGCAGTTTTATCACTGCTTTATTTCTTTGATTCCACGATGATGTGATATTTGAAAAATTCAATATAATTCCTCTACTTATAGAACTACAGAAAAATTTAGTCATAACATTGTATTGATGTTAACAAAGGTAATGTAATGAAAATATTGGTTCATAATTTGTCAAGAGAACTTTGCAAAAGTGGTTTAATTTTGGTTAAACCTTTACATGCTTGTCAATACAAGAACCCAAAAGTGAATCCATGATGTGCCATCTCTTTTGATGTATGATCCCTCTGTTATTTTTCATTTAATTTTATTTTACTATATTTTATTTTATTTCTTGTATTATTGTGAGCATCACTTGCAAGATCGGGTATCAGGATACACATACATACATGAAGACAAAGCCCACCATATTTGGTGGGTTCTAATTGGAATTATTACAACAGAATTGTTATCCATGTTGTAGCTGTTGTCTCCACAAGGATGAAGCGACAACCATGGGCAAACCTGTTGTCTAAAAATATTAACAGAAATCCATTCATATGAAAATATAATTTATATGTAAACCATTTTTATATTTGTAGGCTGATAAAATAAGGTGACCTTGATTGATGAAGAAACTGAAAGAAATAAAAAGATGAAAACTGACTGTTTCACAAACTATATATTAAAACCAAATAAGACCAGTTAATTATAAAACCTTGTATAAAATTTCAGACTGTCAGTCATGTTCTTGCTCTAGCAAGAATAGTCATGCTGAGAATAATCCAAGGAATAGAAATGATTTACAATCCACTTACTGTTTTACTGTGCCCTAGTGTTCCAATTGTAAATTTAAGTTATCTTTACAATATAATTATTGTTTGGTAAATACTTCAGCATTACTCTTTTAGCTTCAGCATTTCTTTTAGGATCATTTTTATTACTATCCATACATCTTCCTAAGCTGAAACAAGCAATCTTTCCTAAGCTAGGATAATGACTTTTAAAAAAAAGTGTGTTGTCCTCCAAACTCAACATGAGGAAGTGAACCTAATTGCATTAATTTGAAATGAATCTGAAACGATTTCAAAAAGAAATGAATGTATTAAAGTTGTAATATTTGTATCCTGAAAGGCTAGTTTAATTTTGACTGAAATAAAAAACTCATAAACTAAAGAGAGAATGGGAAGAATTACATGTTAAAAGAAAAACAGGTTAAAAGATAAAAAGTAAAGCTCGTTATATCATTCTGTCATATAATTATCATTACATGTCATTTTGTTATGTAATTTCATTTTAAAGCTCTTTTATCTTTATCTACATAGTCTGTGAATCTTCTTGTACACCTATAAAAGTCATTGAGTAAGAATTTCAAATACAATCATAGCCGCTAGTGGTAAAGTTACACATTTTGTACATAACCAACATTTAATATTACTCCTTAAGTAATACCATTATCCTGTAATTTTATTTCCCAAAGTACTATTCTTATTTCTCCCAGAGAGTGAGGATATATTTACCAGTATTCATATAACTGAGTGGGAAGAGAAACATTAGCAAGGTGGCCAGATACATATCTTTGGCTATCATTGGAAAGCAAGATTATTTAGCTCCTTTTAAAAATATTTTTAGAAATGTCGGAAATATTTTAGAAATTTAAATTTTCTTCCCAGAACCAAAAAGAGACCACTACTGTAAATTATCATAGTGACACACAGCATAATCTAATTTTCTCAATGCCTTCGAATTGGATTACAATGCACTTCAAAGGTATTCTCCTCTGTACATACCTAATTATTTTCAAACATATCACCTTTATGAAAGAATGCTATAATAAGTCAGTGTTGATCAGCATTCTGTGTGGCTAATTTTATTTTTGAACACCTTATGTCTTTTTAATATGCTTTTATGAATACAGTATATATTTATGAATCTATGGGGGCATGGCAATATATGTATGTACATTTTTGCATCTGTCATACCATTTATTGTTGAATTCTTTCATAATACACACACATGTATCAAATGAGCAACATGGTGATTGGCATATATGCTAACACAAAACTACCATGTCTTTGCCAATTGTCTCAAATGTATTGGACTTATTGTCAGAATAGTTATTAAATGGCTAAAGCATCTGGAAAGTGGGAGAAGGTTTAATGGATAAATATTTTTGCCAAATTGAGTCCATTGCTTCTCATCAATTCTGCATTTGTGAGATGTTTATTTTATTTTATTAAATCAATTTATATGGCCACCCATCTTGCAAATGAGACTGTAGGTGGTTCACAACACATTACAAAAAATCAACAAAACATAAACATCTACAGTGGATGTCAAGAATAAACCACATCCAGATCTTTAATGCTTTGTGAAAGACTGACAGGCTTGAGGATCTAGAAGAAGCATAGTATTCTAATCTCAAGAAGCATGGTATTCCAGAGTTCAAGTATTTGTAGATCCCAGTAGATGACATTCTTTACCTAAGGGGACCCAGAGAGAGCCTCTCCTCTTAGATAGAGTGGAATGGTCTGAAACAACCTGGGAGAATTAATCTGGGGCCATGCCATGATGGGCTTTATAGTTGACAATTAGTACCTTGAATTCCATCTGGAAACATAGTGGGATCCAATGCAGCTCATGGAGCAGAAGTATAGCATAGGCATACCAAAGTGTGCCCATAACTGCTCTTGCTGCTGCATCCTAGACCAGTTGCAGCCTCTGAATGGTCTTTAAGGGCAGCCCAATACAAAGCACACTGCAGTAATCCACTCAGGGGTTGACTGGAGTGTGAATGATTTGATGAATAACTGAAGGTTTCAAAACGAGTGAGAATATAAAGGGAGAAAAAAGAATTTGAATTTGGTACTACCTGCTTATCCTCTCCCTGTTACATTTGGTGTCATACAACCAAACAGTGATACCTACTCATGGCAGGAATCCATGCCTGACAAATGTTATTCAGCCTCATCTTGAAGCAAAGGGAAGGTTAGCACTGTTTTATTTATGTATTTATTATCTGTACATAATGGTTGATTAATTCCTTCTTCATGATCATCTCTGTACTTGGCTACACTTAATCTTAGGAACATTTTTTGAAGTTCAATTAAGATCTGCCTCTCCGTAATTTAAATCCATTGTCTCATGTTTTACGCTCTGGAACAAGGGAAACAGGTCTAAATTGTCTTTTAAGTGATATTCTCTAAATTACTGAAAGTGTATCACTTGTCATTGGATTTTTCTCAGATTCTTTGTTCTTTTAATCTGTCTTCATGGTCTTTGTTTCTAGTTCCATGATCATCCTTGTAGCCTTTCTCTGAACCTGATCCAATTTCTCTGAAAATGTGGTATCCAGAGTGGACCTAGTATTCTGTCAGAATTGCCAAAAGAGGAGTAAAATGAAAACAATACTTCCTATGATTTCCAAATTATATTTGTGAAGCAACCCAACTGCACTTGCCAATATTAGAATATGTGGGGATCATATTCAAATTACAACCAACTACTATTGCAATATCTTTTTTATAATACCAAACCAGATATTCCTAATCCCATAGCTGTACTTTCAGTTTGTTTATGTCCCAGGTAATAAATGCTATACTTGTCTCATTTAAATGTCATGTTGTTTATTTCAGCCCATTTTTTAAGCTGTCAGTATAGCAAATGTGGAAATATCGACACCTTTTCAGCTGATCAGATTTTTTTTTATACCCCAAGGCTATTAATAAGATCTCAAAAGATTATTGACTAGTTAAGCTATAATCAGCTAGGTAAAGACAATTCTACATTTGAACAAACACTCTGACCCTTCTAATCTTTCAGACTGTGATTGTTATACTTTCTACATTTAACAACCATAAGCTCCTCTAAGCAGCTGTCTGAACATCTGAAAATAAAGATAATAAGCAGAGAAAAGCTACAAAAATATCCAAGTGCTAGCAAACACTAGTTTCAACTGTCAGAAACATTGTTAAAAAATAGAAGCTGTATAAAACTGTTGAAATCAATCCAAAACCTGGAAAACAAAGTAAAATGTCAACTAGACTTACCTGAAAACTGGCCGTATCACTAAAAATGCCCTGCTGAAAAGTGTATTAATACTGGAGTTACTGTCCACAAATGCTAAAGAAAAAGAAGTATCCACAGTATGTTGTTTCTTACTGTATATAATAATATACATGGGAAAATTGTCAAATGAAAACTTTTTCTCTGAAATCATCACAAAAGTAACTGTACAAAGTATGCAGAAATAAACTTTGAAAAACCTGAAATATAAAAACACTTGTAACAAAGTGCTTTGGACTGATAAAACAAATGTTTGGTTTTTCATCTTAAAACACAAGACCTATTTAGAAGAAAAAGAGGGAAGCATTTGAAGAAAAGAACATCTTGAGGCGAACAGGCAGAAGCTATATTATGCTTTGGGCTTGTATGGCAGCCGGTTGTACAGGAAAGAAGAATGGATTCAGCTGTATCAAGATACCCAAGAAGCTAATATCTGTCGGTGAAGCTATTGAACTGAAGAAGAGATTTGATATTTCAGATAGAAAAGATCCTAAAGATACCTTTGAATCAATTATGAAGTATTTACGAGAAAGAAAGATAAAAGTTTGGGCATAAGTTTTGCACTCTCCACACTCATGAGAGTTATGTCAGGAGACCACAAAATGCAAGGAGTCCTAAGAATATTTCTGTGCTAGAAGAGTTCTGCAAGTAGTAAAAGTAAAAAAAAAAGTGAATTTTTTATCATAGCTTACTTTGGGACTCATTAACATATGCAGTTTGATCAAGGGTGCCTAAACTTTTGAATGACTGACATTCAGCAGATACTGGCAATATATCACATTCAGTGCAAAACAGCTTGCAGATCACTTGAAGCTTCCAGTTTTTGTTGCCTTGGGAGCCATAATTTGGTGACAAATGGCTTTTTGTATTATGCTTACGCATGCATTTTCATGATCAAAGTAGGTCTGTTAGCTCTGTCTATTTCAAGTTAATTTTTAAAATGCCTTCAAAAAACTAGGGGGAAAATGGCTCCTCCCATCTGGCAATATTACTGTGTTCCTAAGATGACTCTTGCAGACTTTTCAAAGAAGATGCTTTTTAGAAAAACAAACAAGCTGAAACTCTAAATATAATCCTTGGCATAACATCAGACCCCTTGACTGACATTCTTGAAATATAAGATTTGCATTTTTCATAACTTGATTCCTGATGTCCGGGAAACACTTTTCTGATATTTTATTACCAAATTGATTCCCATGATAGAGGTCAGTTCAGGAACCAGATGCTTTTGGAATTTTCACAAATCAATAAGGTGGCACCATCTGCATTTCATAAGAATTTTTATTAAATGCAGAAAAAAACTACACATATATTTTTCTCTGTGTGGTACAGGATAGAGTTTAACAATACATAGGAAATCCTATTAGGCTAAATTATTAAATTATACATTTATAAATGTTGTATTTATAGACAGATGACTAACTCATGCATGGTAAGTTGATCTTTAAAAAGACATTTATCCTTAATATATGCATATTCACTGTAAAAATTCTATAAAGAAAACACGACAAAGTCCTGAAGACTGTGTATAGATCTTGAAACTTATTCATACTGAAATATTCTGATAAGTACAGGATGACAGGTTGTTCCAGGAATAGCTTCCAAATCAATAGAAAAGAGGTACAATATTCTTCTCCATCCACTAGACAAAAATAAATTAACTGAGAATATTCTTTAAACATGATTTTAAAAGATGATAGTTCTGTATCTGACACTGCACAGATTGTGATCATGTGATCATCCTAATTTCACAGAAATAACACCTGTTGTCCACTGTTTCTTGCACTTTAAATCTACGTAATGTTAATTTTTTATTCCAACCTGGAGTCCCCTTCAAAAACTTTTGTAATATATAAAAGTTGGCTTATTTCAAACTGTCACCTACCCAGCTTGGTCTGCAGGTCTTTCCCAAACAGCTAAGAGGTAAATCCTATTTATGGTGAACAGCTACTCTGAACAATTCATGGTGCCATTCATGGTTCCTTATGCTTGACATACAACAGAAAACAGTAATCACATCCTGGTTACTAATCAATCTTTTCTCAATCTATAAGTGATTTGGTCACTACCTAGATATTATATTAATCTCTAATTGCAGCTATTACTGATTCATTTGATAGTAGCTGATTTGAAAAGCTTACTCCTTGTCTTAGATGGGCTGGAGATAAGGTGCTTCTCAATGAAGCATTATCTAGAAAATATTAAAGAATACAAAGGTTGGTGAATCTAAAACACTTCAAGAAGGCAGGATCTCTCTTACCACATGTCTCTCGATGAAAATTAATTCTGACTTTTGCTACTAATAAGAAAAGTATTGTTTATATAATAGATTGATATGCTTATTGCAATTCTAAAGGATTCTTTTGACTTTAGAAATTCTTATATTTCATGTTCAATAATGAAATTCAAGGACAGATACAGTACTTAGAATGCTGAATACACATGCTGCACAAGAACATGTGCAATGTCATATTTTCATGTTTGATATGTAGTGGGGACTGTAGAGTGTGTAGTTGTGTGTGAGTTTTTATGATGTCTGCATTTTTAGTTTTGTTATGCATCTCATAGTTTCTGTGAAACTGTATGAGTGATGCACTGAGTGGATGGCATTTTTAATTTCATTGTACATGATGCAGTGACAATAAAGATTATTACTAGTATTACTAACACAACAGATTTTTAAAAATTTTTGTGATTTCCATAATTATTGCGCCAACAGATATGAGATGGTCCATGGAACCAGGAAGATAGAAAACAGTGGTGTGCTGATTTCTTTTCCTGCATTTTTCATATTGGCTTCCAATCAACTCATATTTTATAACTAAATTTTAAACATCCTGTTTCAATTTGTGTTCATTAAAAGTAAAGATACATCAGAATTTGTTGTGAAAACAGGTATGGCCTCCTGTTTTATGTCATTAAAAGTATCTTAAACTTTTTATAAGAATAATCAAATGGAAGCGGTATCTTATGCTAAGTTAAAATCAGGAAGAAAGGACAAATACAGACTCCAACAAACATTCAGGACTGCAGAAATAATAACTGCAGCTAGCCTGCCCTCCATGGAGGATCTGTATATTGAGAGGGTCAAGAAAAGGATGGAGAAGATATCTGCGAGCCATCTCACCCTGGATACAACTTGTTTAAACTTCTTCTCTCTATATGGCACTATAGGGTATTGCATACCAAAACAACCAGATGCAGGGACAGTTTCTGAGTGCCATCACTCAGCTGAATACCTGATTCATGCTATATGACAGGATACAAAGTACAAAGAACTCTAAATTAACTCAGAAATACTGTCTAACGTGTATACATACTTATCAATAGATTGTGGTTCTAATTCTAAACTTTATAATATTCCCTTTCTACTGGGTCATACTTTGGATGCACACTTTACTGTTGAATATCTAACTTATGATTTGATTGTTATTATTTTATTTACTATTGTCTTTTAAGTATAGAGCAGCTGTATGGACTCAAATTCCTTGCGTGTCTAACCATGCTTGGCCAATAAAGTAATTTGAATCTGAAACAAAATTGGAGGAAGCAGTGTTCCATTATGTATTTGAAACTGAAAATTTATTTATTCAATTTCTATAGCCACCCCTCTCAAGTAATAACTCTGAATGGTTTACAATAAAAAAATGATAAAGGCATAAGGAGAGAGAATAAAATATCAATTTTTGGAATTGCTTTTTCAAAGATGCCTCAACAAATGCCTCAACACTAGTTTAAAAACTATGAGTGAGGTCAAGCTACTATTAATATAGTCTGATGAAGAAATTTTTTGGAAAGATCAAGAATAGTTCCACTTCAGAGAATCAAAGAAACAATGACCTCTTAATGAAAAGAATGTTACAGATAAGCTGATCAGCTTCTTATCAAGTTGACAATTATAGTCATATAGTCAACCAGACATTAACATTACCCAAGTATTATGTTCATTGCTATTTATACTTTAACAAGAATGACTTAAGTCAACTACTGCCTATTTGTGAAACTGATCATATATGCTCAAATCACTAAAGTTTCAATATATAAAATATTCTAACAATGAAAAACCTTTGATATCAAGACTAGAATGAAGCTTCTTGAATCATAATCATCCTTTATGCTGTATGAAGACTTTAAATGAATAATCTGTGAATATCTTTCAAATATTTATTTCTTTTTACCCACCTATCACTTCATTCCTCTAAAATCTGGGTAAGCTACTTATTAATCATGTGATGCTTCCAAACTAATTCCATTTCTACTAAGTCTTTGAACTTTGATTTGAAATGTTGGTTAATATTTTCCTGAAAAAAACCCTTCCTAAGAGGTCTAACAAAACTAAAGTGAACCAATTCCTAGGGGCTTAAAATGTAATTCAAATTACCTTCTAATTAATTTACAAATAAGTTATAACACCCAATAAATTAATCCAAAGAACTTTTGATCTTCTGTTACCCAAGTTCTGAGCCAATGGGAAGATTCATCCATAATGCCACATGAGCTAAAAACTTGCAGGGCACACCTCCATATCTGTATGCATTTCTGAATAAAAAAAAAACTTTCAAGTCCAATATATTCATTATTCTAGTTGTAGTAATTAGTCAAATGTATTCCCATACTTGAATGCTATTAATTTTTTTAACACCATTTAACTTTTGGTGTTACTTCACTACATCTAGCAAGATGTAAGGTTATAATTCAGAATCTTTTCTAGGAATTTAAGGTTATGCCAGTCTTTCTCAAACGATATCCTCCAGACACATAGTACTTTTTTAAATTAAGGAATGTATAAGCCACTGACTGAAGCAACTCTTTAAACAAAGCAAAAACGAAAGCAGAGAACAAATAAGGATATACAAAAAAAGTCTCTGTAAGCACCAAAGGATTAGACATCTACCTGCCATTTGAACTTCAAGGGGAATACTGTTCTACTTAGTGGAGATGGCCAAAGAGAAGGCATGTCTCCAAGATCCTATCAGATGACATTCTTTTATAATTGGGACCTGGAGCATGTCCACTTTACTAGATCGGAGAGGACAGGAGACAGAATGGGAGAAAGGTGGTCCTGAAGATTTCCAGGCTCTGAGCCATGAAGACAAGAGTTAATTCCATGCTCACTGGATGATAGTAGATGTCATTCAAGATCTCAAGGAGACAGTAGCCTAAAGGAAATTAGTATATGTCACTGCATGATTGAGGCAAGATTAGAACTTTTTTCTTACTGAATATGAATCAAATCCATCTACACTCCCACTTACTGAATTTATTTTTCTAAAATGTACTGAAAATTTAATCTCTGAGGGATTCTGCAATATATATTATCACCTCCAGGGCCTCCCCCAATACATTAGAGAGTGCGTGTTATTTGGCCAATGACCTGACCATTGAAAAGGCTTTGTATCCATATCTCAGAAGTGGCACCCTAGGTTCCATTTTGTTTGCAGCTGTTTCATATGACTATATAACTGAAGTTGCCTGCAGCATCTTTTTACCCCCATTAGATGAGAAAAGGATCCCTCCCTGTTGGCAGCTTTCCATGAATGGATTAGCTGTTCTTACTAAACAGAACATGTAACGAACTGGATCAGCCCTAAAGTTTCCAACACTTTGGATATTTAGTTCCTCTCAAGAATAATTATAGCAACTCTATATCTAGTAGGGTAGTTTTATTTCTTGTCAGTGCTACACTTCAATAAGATTTAATCTTTTGGCATTTGCAGCTAACTCCATGTAACAATTGATGGACATTCAAATCTCTCTTTCTCTCTCACACACAAGAATGACCTTCATTTAAAAAAAATTGGAGCTAAAATTGTTTTTCTATTAATCTCACAAAACCCATTTTCTAAGTGGACAAAAACATAGGGTTGCATGACCCTTCTGTTGGTGCTGGAAAGCATTGCAGATTTCATCTGAGTACAATTTGGATGGTTCTGCTGACACAAGAACATTGCAACTGGAAGCCATCATCTGGAATAGCACATAATGAGTGGGAAAATGTAACTGTCTGGAGACAAGCTGTGAAGAATGTCTGCCCTTCTTGTCCTCAAAAGAAGAGTGATATCATTGTTGACAACATTCAACCAAGAAATTAGCTTGCATCTGCACTTGTACAATCATTAAAAAGTAGCCTAGCAGTCCCAGCAAATGAATTTGAACTGAGCTGAACAGTACCGGATTGTGAGCTTTATCCAAATGCAGAATATTGTTGGGCTATTTGTAGAATAACCAAGAAGCAATTAGCAGGCAGCTCAAGCTTCACTAAAAATAAGCATTACAAGTCTTAAATGGCACTTTAGAGGTAAAAGCCCCATGACATCCAGCAATCACTTCAGGTAGCTAATTTAGGATATCAAGAAAAGGTCCAAAAGTATTGTTTATTCTCAGAAAGGCATCAGGGTGTTTCTGGGATTATTGCCTGAGATGTCAAAATGCCCAGCTATCCTTAAATACTGTTTTTTACTCTGATTGGAGAGGTGGGGTCACTACTGCAGGTCTGTCTTAGTCGAAACATAAAACAAAAACTCTCAAGGAATAGGAAACCTATAGAGCGAGAAAAGTGAAAAGTAAGCAGATGGGATAGAATGACTGGAAGGATTCCAATCCCTCTGTGTGCCACAGCACAAAAAAGACTGTATGTTCACATATCATATTACATCATAGTGAACTTTCTTTGATTGTTGGATAAACCGCATTTGGAGGTCAAAACATTGCACTAAGCCATAAATATGGCTATAAATATGCTTTACGAAGTTTTGTGGCTATACAGCACTCTTAAGTTATATAGCCACTGCACTTTGTAAATCATGGTTTATGGCAGTGCTATGTTTGAACCCTAAATGTGGTTTATTCAATAATCCATGATTAAGCAATCATGGCTTGGCACATTCTTGTTTATGGTACGATAATTTTCATTTTAATATTCTATGAAAAAAATATATTGGTGTTTCAGCTACACTGGGAACCAATGGAAGGTCATGAAATTATTTTGGTTTGTTTACCTTCTAGTTGATTTTACAATAATAAATATAGAAAAATATAAATAAAAACTTAATAAAAATATAAATAATGATACCTTTAGATATCAGGTATTTGAGAAAGCTTGGTGGGGAGTGCTTTTTATACTGTGCAGATTTCTTTCCTTCTTTTCCATGAGAAGTGGAGAACAAAGTCTGATTACTGATTGGAAATCCCTTGTAGACTTTTTGCATGAAACAGAAAAAAATAAACTTATGATTCATGGTTTTCATGATTAGACAGGATAGATTATGGAAACAAGAGAGACAGACAGCAGGAGCTCATCCCATTATGCAGTGGCTCTTGGGTCTCAAACTCAAGCCACTGACCTTCAAGCCAACAAGCCCAGTTTAACCTCTTGTGCCACCATGCACAATGTTGTGTCCATAAACTAAAGTTAAATTTATAATTGTACTTATAACTGCTATTAAGAAGATATAGCAGGAAGATACTTTTTGTATCTTTTTCTATTTTTTTTACTTTTTCTTTCTTGTACTGTTAGCTTTCTTTCTTTTTCTTACTTTATATTAGTTTGTATTAGTTTTTTCTTTTTAAAATATTTCTTAAAATTATTATTTTAAAAAGAGAAGTGGGAGACAAAGTAATGCTGATCATTGGCAAAGTCTGCAGTACATCAAAAATTATAACTACAGTATTGCTTATGGTAAACATAGAAGATTATTTAATTAATACAAAAAATGCTTTAACAAAAAAGCAAAAGAAATATGACAGAGAAAAAACAAATGTAATAAATCATTTTAAGAGTAAGCAGTTACAATTCTATATATACTTATCTAATACAAATATTATTTAAGTAAGTTATATTTCTTACGTTTTTTAAACTACTGTACTATATAAATGAGTCCCATATTTCATTATACTTATCCATATAAAGTCTACTTCTGTAGGCAATTCACTCATAGATGGCAAGTGCACTCTGGCCTTCAATCCAATTAAGTAAAAAGGACCATACATTTGCTTGGTGGATCCTGAGAAACATGTCTTCTATGTCATAACTTCTGTCTTGGGGAACAGCCTCCCCTAGAAATATATGAATTGCCCCAACACTGCTAACCTTCAAAGTTGTATTGACCAGGTTTTCCTCCTGGCACTAGGGCCAGGGTGCCAAAGGAGCTTTGCTGTGGAAGCAGGCTATCTGTTGTTACTGTTGCAGGAGGTTTTAGGGAACTCATTTGCTATTTTTTTAATACTATTTTTGAAGTGATAGATTGCAACTGTAGTTTTTATTTGTTCTTTGCCCAGGGTACTTTAGTAAATGGACAGCTCTATAAATATGTTAAATATATTTAAAAATAAATTTTTCCACCATCAAAAGCCCATCAATTTCCTATTATTCAAGTACAGTATTCTTCTCCCACATACAACTCTCTCAAAAGACTCCACAAGAAGATTTTCTTTTCATAAATCCCTTGAAAGCTATAATCTTTTGCAGGTTGACTTTGGGGTAAAATCTGTTGAACGTTATTTAACTTTCCTCTGAATATAACTGCTGTGGATCTTAATGGAGCCTTTGTGTTTTGGAAGACACCCAAACTATTGAAATAATGAATATTAATATACTATTTGCGAACAATCAAAATATTCAGGAAAAGAATATTTCCTGTTTTTTTTCCAGGCAGGAAAAGATCCTTTGCAGTTTTAGACAGAAAACATGTCATAGTATAAATGAAATTCTCTTCTGAATCAAGGCATACAGGCTCTGATCACTTTGAAACTTAGAACAATTTGGTGAGTTTGCAGCTGACTCAAAAGTTGCTGGCATATATTTATGTAGCAATTTCTATGTTACTGAAATGTAATTACAGTACTTTGCATTACTTACAAATACCACTCACTGAATTTAGTTTAGAAATTGTGCAATATGTAGAAGATGTACTTCAAATCTTAGTTTCAATATCAATGTATAGTATTCTACCATTGTTAATGGGAACAATTGTATAAAACGATGGAGTCATTGGACAATGCCCTTCTGTCCTTATTGGGGTGCATTTATCATGTATACTGTGTATAGAAATTAAGAGCTTCAACTGGGATTGGCAATGCAAACTCAAAAGCCCACTGAGTAAATTTTGGTCTGCACATTGCCTCTCAGTTCACAGAACAATTGTTAAAATAAAATTGGGGGAGCTTAAGAACCTGGAGAAAAGTTGGACATAAACGTGGAAATATGTCCACCACAGAACTGTAGTTTTTTTCCATTTTATCCTTATGAGAGTTATGTGAAGTAGATTAGGCTTATCCATAAATTATAGGCCAGTAGACTAAACTTTCATGGCTAAAGTTCCACTCCAAAGTTGTCTCTTAAACAATGCAAAATATGTTTTTCTATATACTTTCTGAATGTATGTAGCATGTTTCTCTGATAGATTTATTGCAATTTGATAAATCCCCCTTATAGGGGGGATTTCATAAATCTCATAGGTTTATTGCAAATATTGCCTAATTTTATAAATTTATAGACCATTAAATATATCCATGTCTAATTTAACCTTCATCAAAAAAGAAACAAAAGGTTGAAAGATATATCACATCATCATGTTCTTATCCTGACAGTTTCCAACCATGTGATATATTTGTTTACTTGTGTTGTCATTGAATATGAGTACACAAGCCTTCAAACTGTCTTTTATCCTTTAAATAAAATAAAATATGGATCTCTTCCTGTTTGATAAGGCTATATTTATTTTATTGAAAAGCATCTATTTCTTAAAGATGGAAGACTACAGAAACACCAATACAGTTATAGAAGAATAGACTATGAAGATGGCTGAGTTTGCAGAATTGGCTAAACTGACATGTTTGATTAAGGAGAGAACTACAACTACTTTTATAAAAGACTGGAAACCCGTTATAAACTTTTTGCTGAAAATGGATAAAAATGAACTTGTAATTTCAGGTTTTATTATTTAAAAGATTTGTCTAAGGGAAGAATGGAACTATGATATGCAATATGAAAGAATGGGGATGGTAACTGCTGTATTTGTAACCACTGCAAAGAAGATTTGAAGTCTCTTCTGTAGGTATTTTTCTTTCCTTTTTTTATTTCTTCATTTTTTTACCATTTCTTTCTTTCTTTTACTTCATCTTTTATATTTCTGTAGTTGTTTAAATCTTTGTAAAATATTTGATAAAAATTATTTTCAAAAAAATAAAGAAGAGCATCTATTTCTTGCTGTTCATTTAAAACTCCCAATAGCTTATTTTTGCCAAGAAAGCAGCATGTTGACATGAATTTACCTGGAGTCAATCTCAATTTTGATGTTTATTTAGAGCAATGGAATTGTGTCACCTGCAGTCAGTATCTACAGTATAAAAATGTTTGATATCACCAATATAACATAAATACAGAAACATTTGCATTTTTGCCTAATCAGCAACCAAGTAATTTATAATTTGCAAAATACTATGACCTTCTCCATTTCGCTTTTCAAATTACTATACGTAAGTTTGTAGAAACACTGCTTTGGGGTATAAATCAAAGGGCTACTTGCAAGGGCTGCATAATTTTGCTCTGCGGAGTTGGATACGGATTTTCAGGACAATAAAGCAGTACTTTTCAGCCTCAGCAATTATCAGATGTGTGGACTTCAACTACCAGAACTTCCCAACCAGTATGCCAGCTGGGGAATTCTGGGAGCTGAAGTGCATACATCTTAAAAGTTGCAAAGGATGCAAAATGCTTCTTTAATACATCTGGCAAATGTCAGATTTCCTACTGATACAGTATGTCTGTAAAGACTCTCACTCGTCCAGGGTAATTGCATCGCAACAAAAGTT